>SPJY01037954.1:348758-561764 GCA_005191435.1 Raddia distichophylla | reverse complement strand
GTGAGACCTTCAGTCCCGTGGTCAAGCCAGCCACCATTCGGACAGTTCTGTCATTGGCAATCTCCCGCGGTTGGTCCATCCGTCAGCTTGATGTCAACAACGCTTTCCTCCATGGACTCCTTGACGAGACTGTCTGCTGCGCTCAGCCTTCAGGTTTTGTGGATCCTACCTGTCCTGATCATGTCTGTCTTCTTCGCAAGTCTCTATATGGACTCAAGCAGGCTCCTCGAGCTTGGTACAGCACCATTGCCTCTCATCTCCGCTCTATTGGATTTGTTGAGGCCAAGTCAGATACGTCACTGTTCATCTACAGACGGGGTGCTGACACATCATATCTACTAGTTTACGTCGACGATATTGTGTTGACTGCTTCTTCGGATGACCTTCTGAGCCGCACAGTGTCTACTTTGGAACAAGAGTTCTCGCTCAAGGATCAGCACAACATATCTACTAGTTTACGTCGACGATATTGTGTTGACTGCTTCTTCAAATGACCTCCTGAGCCGCACAGTGTCTGCTTTGGAACAAGAGTTCTCGCTCAAGGACCTTGGGCCTCTGCATCATTTCCTTGGTGTCTCGGTGTTTCCACAGTCGAGTGGCTTCCTCCTCTCTCAGCGACAGTACATCGTCGACATCCTGGATCGTGCAGGTATGGCTGACTGCAAACCCTGCTCCACTCCGGTCGACACGAGCTCCAAGTTATCAGCAGCCGGTCCCTCGGTTGTTGATGCGACCCTCTATCGCAGCTTGGCAGGTGCGCTCTAGTACTTGACGCTCATCCAACCGGACATCACATATGTCGTCCAACAAGTCTGCCTCTTCATGTATGACCCACGGAAACCGCATTTCGCTGCTCTCAAGAGCACGGACATCACATATGTCGTCCAACAGGTCTGCCTCTTCATGCATGACCCACGGAAACCGCATTTCGCTACTCTCAAGAGCATCTTGCGAGACCTACGTGGCACCTTGAAGCTCGGTCTTCTGCTTCGTCGCTCCGCTTTTACGAGTCTCACGGTCTACACCGACGCTGACTGGGCAAACTGACCAGACACC
This sequence comes from Raddia distichophylla, assembly GCA_005191435.1. NCBI lineage: Eukaryota > Viridiplantae > Streptophyta > Magnoliopsida > Poales > Poaceae > Raddia > Raddia distichophylla. The sequence goes on along the minus strand of SPJY01037954.1, from coordinate 560,708 downwards.
ATGAAGTCCACATCGGGCTATGGCGTCTTTCTTGGTGACAACCTGGTGCCTTGGTCGTCCAAACGCCAGCACACGGTCTCCCGCTCCAACGCGAAGGCCGAGTACCGCGCGGTCGCCAATGGCGTCGCTGAGGCCTGTTGGCTTCGCTAGCTGCTCTAGGAGCTCCACAATCCGCTGCCGAAGGCTATACTTGTATACTGCGACAACGTCAGCGTGGTCTACCTCTCCACCAACCCGGTGCAGCATCAGCGTACCAAACACGTCGAGATCGATCTTCACTTCGTCCATGAGCGAGTTGCTCTCAGACATGTGCGCATGATGCACGTCTCGACGTTGTCTCAGTACACTGATATCTTCATCAAGGGCCTCCCCAACACGGTCTTTCTCGAGTTTAGATCCAGTCTCAACGTCTACGCACCGTCCGTTCAGACTGCAGGGGAGTGACTGACTGTCCTTTAATTGGATCGTATTTTTACTTCTTTGGTCACTCTGTTTCGGCCACGAGGAGTGCTCTGCGATTGTTTTGTACCAGTCTCAACGCCATGTTTGCGCCATTCAGACTGCAGGGAAGTGTTAGAGTATATTAGGCCTTGTGAGGCTAGCCCATTGTGTATTATTACTACTCCACTGTGCAATACAATCAAATCAATTTTCCCAATCTACAAAAACCTTCCGATAAGAGGTGCAAACGTTCGGTGAAATAGATGCCACCGCCTCTAAATTCTATGCGAACATATTACAGTTAGAACGTTGCATGAAAGTAGGACAATCGACTATATGACTAGCCAAATATGCACACAAAAAACGATACCCAGCCTGCAAATTACTTGGAATCAGGAAGCAGCCTGATGAATAAATTACCTATTTGATACTAGGTACAGCTGAATAACTGACACCAAAATAACAGCCCGGTAAAGCAGCTTTGTCAACACCTTCTGCAAAAATATGAAAATGAGCAACCATATGTATGATCATTGTTTAGAAAAGATCCATAAAAGTTATATTGCAAAAACCCCTAGTAACTCCACCCTTTGGAGCAATAGAACCATTGTTTCATTTAGATTTTCCGATGAAATTTTCTGGCACGGATGCAGGATCAAGTTCCCAGTGACCACATATTCTATCATGTTCATTTGTCAAGCGGTAAGCAGGAATCTGATGAGAGAAAATCATCATGTCACTCTTTAGTATTTCCATTGCACCTCTAGATTCACCTTCTCTCTCTGGCATGAATAATGTACTAAAACCATCCACTTTAGTGAGACTGGACACTGTTATAGAGTGAGAAATCCCTAGGACCTCCACCAAGCCGTATTCGCAGCTCTTAATATTTTTTAAGCTCCTTTCACAACTCCGGTTCCTGTATATAGCCCATACCTGGCCAACACGAGGCATAATCTCATACTTCTTTCCTTTACTAACCGGTGTCACTTCCATCATATGAGAGAACACACTTGTGGAATCATAGCTGTCAATTTGTCTGCTGACGTCGAATATTCCACAGCTAACAGAAAGGCCTTCTTGCAACAAGCGTTTCTCCATGTCTAAGCATGGACAGTACTCAAGCCATCTTATGTGAATTGTGCAGTCATCTGGATCAACTCTCTTTATAAAGCCATAGTACTTTGGGGACATGTCCGCATCAGAATAGAGTGCCCAAATTTGTCCATTCTTGAATTTGTCAAATGATCTCTTATCACTGAAGTTACAAAACTCTGGGTCAGGATAATTAAAACTAGTTGGAGATTCAGGTTCAGAGCTATCATCCTATTTATCAGAACCAAGAGAATCAATTGCTGAAGCTTCAGAATTATTATCTTGTCCGCAATCTGCATTCAGATTGGGTTTCCTAACTCCCATTTTCTTCGTTTGTAGCAGAAACATTCAAAGCTTGCTTGCTCTTCACAGCCGCCATTTCACCTTTACAAGAATATCTAGTAGGAGAAACACCGCATCCAGTATAATCTTCCCGAGTCCTGATAATGCTGTTGAGGTCAACAGAAGAAAATACTTCTTCCATGTCAGAAGGTAGTGATGCAGTATCTAGTTCAAGTGCACCATGTGGGATATGCTGGCTATCTTTTCCTTCCAACCTATGAAAAGGAATGCTGTGTGAGAACCTAAGTGTGTCACCACCAGGTATCAGATATGGTTCTTTGCTCGATTGCACAAATAAGCTCGCAAAACCTTTAACCTTTACTAACGGAACCACGCAAGTGCCAGTACTCACAATAAAGTCTGATTTTACTTGTACAATGTTATAGTTATAATGCTTACGATCATTGGAGCCTGAACTCCAGTTTATGTTCCATCCCTCAAAGAGGGCCCATACTTCACCTTTCCTTGGATAAATACCATAGCTGTTTCTCTTCCTACCTTTGACCCAAGAAACTACATGGGAAAACATCTTTGTGTCTTCAGTTAATATTGTTCTCCCAATTCTGAAACTTCCACAAGCAACAGGCAGCTCCTTAGAAGACCATGCCTTCTCAGAATCACTCAGAGGATCATGCTCTAGCCAAGTGAACCGCAGCATGAAGTTTGGTGAGTAAACCTGCTTAATTCGAGCATAGTATCTGGGCATGCCATCATGATCATCATAAATCGCCCATACTTGATCAACTGTGAATTGATCTGCATCCCTATTCTTTTCAAAATCATAGAAGTCTGAATCTGGACATGAAACAGTAACTTTGCAAGGAATACTATCTTTACCAGACCTGGAAGAGTCATCACTAACCGAACTAGGCATTCCCCCTCTTTTGCTCATTCTTTGTCTCCCATCATGATCTAAGCTATTGACCACTTTTCCATTTTCATTTGGAGTCCTCTCTGTGCTTGGAATATTACCCCTTTGTTGGCTGTACACATTAATAACTTCATTTTTTGCTTCACCACTTTTGCCAGAATTACAGGAAGAATATCCTTCTGATTTCTTTTTCTCCACACGAGAATCAGGCAGATCACTGTCTTTCCTACAATCACCATACCCATCTTCACAGATAACATTATTTCCTTGATGGCTTGATCTCTGAGGATTCTGCCCAGCTGTTTTGTCTGCACTCACCGCAGCAAGGACATATTTTGGTGTAAGCTGGCTACCATCCATGGAGACTGGATAACTGGAACCTGGAGATACCTCACTTCCCCGCTTTTGTATGTTTGCCGTTGGCATTTGATCTGCACTCACAAGTGGTGGTTCAGTTCTATCTGCACAGATTCCTTCCTTGTAGCCTGCGATTGACTCCTTCGTGCTATTACATACCACAGCTTCAGTTATGATATCATTGTCAGCAGCTCCTTTTTTGTTAGGATCACCTGCAGCCTGAGAATTCACAACTTTAAATGATCCAGAATTGAAAGGGAGTTTCTGAGACTGCTGGTGGTGGTTAGCAGCAGGGGTTTGCCGATCACGAACACTTGGAGATTGCTGTTTCTGGTGACTGGCATGAGTTCGATGACATGTGAAAGGATTTTGCCAGCCAGGAGCGCTCTGATATTTCTGTTGCTGGTTAGTGGCATGAACGTGCTGACTAGGAGGGAACTTCTTCTGTTGCATCCCTAATCCACTCCATGGATATGGTGTTTGCCCGACAGGTTTCTTGGACAAATCATAGGCAACGAAATTCTTTGAACAGATCTGGCAGAGGAGAGTTTTCATCAACAAACTACATGGATAATGGTATTTAGTTCCACATGCCAAGCAAACGGTCCAGAAAGTTGAATATCCAGCAAAGCATCCTGCCTGTCCTTGTGGTTTATTCTGGTAATCTGCAGCATCAATGTTTTCCTTGTTGGCCCTCTTAGCAACAGGATCAGTTTTCTTTTGCGGTCGTCCACGCTTCCTTGGTAAAGGGGAGGAAGTTGTGAAAACTGGTTTTCTTTTCTTGTCATGGAGTGAGCGCTTTACATGATCTGTCAGTGTCATGTGAGCTTCTCCAATTAACTTAAAAGCAGCTTCAGCACCTGTAAACTTGTTCTTATCTGGATGAAGTAAAAGAGCTAGTTTGCGGTACTGTTTCTTGATTGCCATCTCATCTGCAGTTGATTCAACATGAAGAATTCCATACCAGTCAGTCTCCCCATTGATCTTAACAGCACCACGGCAGTGAACTTCACAAACAGCAAGCAGCTGAGATATATTTTCAAGGCCAGGAAAAAGCTGGTGAGCTTTTAGAGCCATCCTTTTGGCACCAACAAAGTCTGCTTCCTGCAACTTTATTTCAGCCAGATCCTTGGCCCTTGAAGCTTCTTCCTTGTTGCATTCCATTATGATGAATCAGGAACAGGAATAGGCTATCAATATTATGGATTGTTTGCACAGAAAATTATATGATTTGTCTTCATAAAGCCTCCTGCATAAGAATGAAATAATAGAATATTTTTACAAATAATATCATTAGGGCATAGAAGTGTGATTCAATACTTTTTAATATGGAATGAAGGAGGACAAAGAACTTAAGATGCAACTATCCACTAGTGCGATTGTGTGATCCACTAAATTTTCTATGCACAATATTTTTTGCATAGTTTCATCATTTTTATGATAAAAGATAAATGTTACTTTATTCCTTTCATGCATACATTTTTTCACACTGTTCCCTCTTACAATTTAAAGATGTTTATGGAACATAATCTCACTGTAATTATGATTTGACATATTCTCTCATATATAAATTATATTTGTAACAAACAAAACCATTTTATATATTTTGTAATTTTGTAATATCTTTCAGGAGAAATAGGGCAAACACTAAAAATAACAAACAGGGAATCCAAATACATGTTGTGATGCAAACAGAACGTATTGAGTAGGATTAGTATACATATTATCCAATCCACAAGTGTTCCGTTCTGGTTTAGAGGTTCGTATGTTTACATGCACTCTAATTTATTTATCTGTGTTAGGTAGTTACCAACAGGGCTTTCATAATGTAAATATGTGTTAGTCCTAGAATATATCAAACAGACAAACCATCATGCTAGAATGTAATTTCCAATTCACCAGTAGTGTTTACAGAATACAATTCTCAAATTGCCATCAGTAAAAGAAATAAGATGAAACATTTAGCCCACAAGAAGGTAATTAGCTAGGCAGCTACGCATATTTACAATAATCACATGCTACAAGAAATTTGAGAAACATTGTTAAATCGCAACGTGTGTTTAGCTAACTTGAAAATCATCTATTTATCAATAAATACATCATAAATTTTTACAAATTAGGAAATTTTGAAGTTCACTTGAAACATCATGTCACCATATGTCGAAAATAATTGTGATCTTGGTGTTAGCATTTGGTCCCTTGCTTCCATATGTATTGTCTTACTGGTTACTAATTACACTTTTCGAGGGAACCCTCCATTTCCATTGCATTAGACAACGAAAACACCGAACCAAGTTTCTGAGTACAGTTACTAATTACACTGGACAAGCTGAAGGATTGTTGGTTGACTACATAAAAGAGATTGCACTAACAGTGCCAGGATCTGCTGATATAGGCAAGGTTTGTATGCTAAATTTTGCAATTGGGACTGCATTCCAGTATGCATGAGTTACATAATCTTGAAACCGAAAAACCGAACCCAAAAAAAAAATCGTTTTCGTTATTAATTTCCATAGCGATTTTGAAAAACTTCGGTTTTCATATGGGGTTAGAGAAAACCGAAATACTGAAACTACCGAGCCTAGCTAACCAACTGGTCCAACTCTAGCGAGGAGGAGGCAGCGGCGCGTCTCCCACCCCCGCCCCCACCCACAGGCCGAATGGTGGCAGCAAACGTGCCAAAGTGCAAACAAGGTCAGGGCTACCTCTTGTTCAGATATTAAGCTATAATAACATGTAAAACAGATCCACCTGAGATGCTGACTCATGCGATGCCACAATCTTGTACGCGCGTGCGCGGTGGTCACCTATTCCTCGTCACTGTTTGACGATCGAGAACAGCCACGGACGCAGCCGGCGGCCTACCCAAGCATCCATGGAAGAAGAGGCGCATCTGACACCCCCGTACGGAACTCGCGGGGAGAGAAGAGGAGGAGGACGCACCGTGCGTGCAGCCGACGGGGGATGTGGACGCCAGCCGGCCCCTTCTCTCCGCGCGCCGCCAGGTGTGGTCTCTCGTCGCTCGCCGCGATGGCAGCAGCGCAGATGCGGGCGGGGAGGGGGGGATGGACTGCGCGAAGAGGTGGCGCCGTGGTGAGCGGGATAGGGAAATTAGGCGCCGAGCCCGAAGCGCGCTTTCCCTTCAAAACAAAAATTTCCATATCTTTCGCCTTCCACATCTTTCCTCCCACCATCAGCGACAGTTTCGTGTTCTTGTATGGCGATTCAACGATACCGCGGCAACATAAATTTCGGATCCAACGGTTACTACAATTTCTCCATCGTTATAAAAAGTCGGGAGGCATAGCACAAGAGGATTTTTCATGTATTGAAAAAAACCTTAAATTATAGCCAAAAGCAGCCGTTATGAGTGTAGTTTTTGAGAGAGCATAATCGCGTCGATTGTGAATGGTGGTATTAAGGGATACGGTGAGAGTTTTGACAAGTGAAGGTCAGACTGGCTAACGTTCAAGTTAGCGACAATGATCTATCCAATGTTCCATGTCTTGTACGGGTTGGACAATGCAACCGATGTCGACAAGAGAGTCTTGGTACCGGTCAAACCCGCTCTAGTTTCAGCTTGGTGAAGTTCGATGTTTCTGAAAACTTCAGTTTATGGCAGACGAGAGTTAAGGACTTGCTGGCACAACAAGTGATCTTAAAGGTTGTAAATGAAAAGAAGTTAGAGGAGGTGGAGAATGACAATTGCGAGGAGATGCAGTTGCGTGCGTTCGCTATTATCATGTTGTGTCTATAACCAATTAGATCATGTACCACGTGATAGACATGAAGACACCAAAAGAAATTTGAATTAAGTTGGAAATTCAATTTTTGTCCAAGACCTTGACCAACAAGTTGTATCTGAATTAAAAAATGTATGATCTTAATATGTTGGAGGAGTGACCTTGCAGAGCATGTGAATATCTTTAATTGGTTGGTCGCAGATCTCAGAAAGTTAGATGTGACTATTAAGGATGAAGACAAGGTCATATTTATTTTTTACACATTACCACCTTCATATGAGCATACGGTCATGACTTTGACATACATTAAGGTAAACATAACCGATATTATTGTTGTGTTGCTATCTCAAGAACAAAGGAGCAAGAACAATGCATTGTAGGTTTCTATTGGTAGTGCTTTGTTGGTCAAAGGTAAGCCAAGCAGAAAAGAGAAGAACAAGAAAAAAAGGGTGCAGTGCTACAAGTGAAAGGAGTGGGAACATATAAAATGGACTATCCAGATATGAGAATAGCTAACGTGGCATCAACTGAAAGTGACTCCGATAGCAATGGTGAGATGCCCTTAGTACCAAATATGAGTCAACCGAGCCATGGACATTGGATTATGGTAGTTCCTACCATTTGACACACAAACGATAGTTCCTACTATTAGTCCCTAAACTTATCCCACCTATGTACATAAAGCCATAACTATCGAAACCACTTATTTTAGCATCTAAACTTGTTGAATTGTTGCAATTAAGTCCAATTCGTGGGTTTGGATGGTTTTGAGGGTGGTTTGATGACATGGCGGTCAAAGTAAAAGATGAGATGGCTATTTTTTTGCATTTCGCCCCTCACATTTGGTTTTCTTCCTCCTCATAGCTCCAACCCACGCTATCTTCTTCCTCTCAGCTCCCAGCTCCGCTGCCGGCCGCACCTCGCCTCCTCTTCCCGCTCCTTCTCCGACGTCGTCGCCGCCGGTCTCGTCTCTGTCAGCTCTAGCCCGAGCACGTCGTGGCGCTAACCATCCTCGAGCTTGCCGTTGCAGGCAACTCCCATCTCGAGCTCGCCGTGGAGCCTCCCATTCCCGAGCTCGTCGCCGTCGGCGCCTCCCATCCTCGAGATCGTCGCAGCTCACGTCTCCCATCCTTGAGGCGAGGTGTGACCGGCGGCGGAGCTTGGAGGCGGAGCTCGAGCAAGAGCTACGAGAGACGATGCGGATGACGACGTCGTCAGAGAAGGAGTAGGGGGAGGAGGCGAGGTGCGGCTGGCGATAGAGCTGGGAGCTGAGAGGAGGAAGAAGTGTGGATAGGAGCCGGGAGGAATAAGAAAACCAAATGTAGGGGGCATAATGCAAAAAAATAACCACCTTAGCTTTGACTTTGACCGCCATGTCATCAAACCACCCTCAAAACCACCCAAACCAACGGATTGGACCTGGTTGCAATAACTCAACAAGTTTATGCGCAAAAATAAACGGTTTCAATAGTTATGGATTTATGCGCACATGTGGGACAAGTTTGGGGACTAATAGTGCATTTTCTCTTCTTCATATACAACTTGGGATTTTTTATTCTATCTACTTGAGAGATGACATGGTGTACCGTGCCATTGGAGTGGGATATTCAAGATGAAGATGGGTGATAAAGGTGAACAAGTACTTCAAAGGTGTGAAGCATGTCTCGAAGCTGAAGAGAAACCTAATCTCGCTTGGGACCTTACATGAAGGTGGGCTGGTATTTCATACTGATAAAAATGGAAGGATCATGAGGATGACTAAAGGTGGCAAGGCTGTGATGATCGGGAAGAGAGGTATCTCTCAGTGAAGGTCAATTCTAGTTGCATGGAGTGCAGTTGAAGGTGGAGCCACAAGAAAAGGTGTTATGTGGATATTAGTGTTTGTTCCATAGGGTGTTGTGTTTGATGTCAAGTTATACTCATTGGGCTACTCCGAGTAAGCTGCGAAGTATCAAATCTAGTTCGAGCACACGGTGTTCACACATGACAATATCAAGCTTCTGGCGGTGAAGTCATATTCACTGAGGTGGAGTTTCTAAGAGTTTGTGTCAAATACGCATTGATTATGTGGACACCGATTGTGATAGGTAAACAAGGGTCGTGTCAGGATCGGACTTGTACTCGTGGTCTTCGCTATAAATAGGGATGCACCCAATAATCAGTCATGATGGCTTAGCTGTAACGCAAGACGTGCAGGGGTCAAAAGCCGACTTGTGACCGCGACCCAAGTGATCCGTGTACTTGTGCTGATGTAGGCAATCATGTCAAACTGCATTAGCAAATATCTGATGTAGGCAATCATGCCTCTAGTGCCGTTTAGATCTTGTGGTGATTAAAAATCTAACATGTTTCTATCATTTTGTGGTGGACGTTAGGTTGATATTAGGCTTGTCCAGGCTAGCGCTAACCCAGGCAGGCAGCCAACTCAACATTTGACAATGGCCTTACTGATTTTCACTTTGAGGCTAGAGTGCAACGCAAGTTCAAATGAAGAAAAGGTAAATTTAAGCTTAGTGAGACCATGAAACCGTGAGGGACAAAAACGATCTATTGGATCATCATAGGCTCGGAAAGCTAGAAATTAGACATTTCAGCTCAACGAAACCATAGGGACACTCAATTACAGATCTAGATGGAGAGAACTTGCGAACCATAGTACAAGGACAAAGTTGCTGAACCCCGTGAAACTTACATTAAACTACATGGATGGTAATCAAAAGGTAAAATCTGCATCGTGTAAAGGATTTTTCATGAGCAAAGAATTAACTCTCCTTTGGTGACATCTTTTACCTCCACAATGGTCATTGCAGTTCTGCTATCTGGTTGTCTCAGCTCGTTGCTTTTATCATCATCATCTTCAATGTTGTTCGTCTGATCATTCGCCCTGCATGAATCATGTGTGCTTTCAGAGGGGCTCGATTTCTCAGCTTCTTTGTTGGTGGAAACTAGGTTGCTGCCATTGTGTTCATCTACGCCTTTGCTTACTGCTTTCCATTCTAGTGTCCTCAAAAAACATTCTTCAATATCATTAAGCGTTGTGCATTCGTCGTCACTGCTGTAGCTGGTGTAAGACATATGAAAATCGATGGAGGTGTGCCTCCTCGAAGCGCCAATTAGTTGTTCATTGTCCACTTTTAGTTTAGCAGCCGTGTCAATGTCTGTTGGGCTTCCGCTACCACCCCCACTATATTTCTCGATGTCACTGTCATTTTCATCATCTTGTTGGTCCTGGTGATTTACCTCATCAAGTTCATCAGATAAAGATGGTGATGATAAAAATGTCGAGTATGATCCTTCATCTTCGTCATCACGTTCTCTAAGCGTTTTAAGAATCAACGTCTTGAGAAAGTTCATGACTTGAACAGCATGCATCAGGGCAGTCAAAGGATCCGACATCTAATTGGAGGTGAATTTCCCTTGTCATGTTAACACACGATCAACAAGAAATATTTATGGTTTACAGAACTGTAACGAAGCAAATACCTGTGTCATATTGGGGGCAAATACCATGGCAACGTTGCGAGGATTCATCTTATTTGTTTCCTCTTCTTCAACAATATCAACCATGAGTTCCACAACCCAACTGAGAAGTGCAGCCTGTGTTGGAGGAAGAAACTTCACAAGCTCGACGCATTGCTCCTCTGTATTGCAGTGAAGGACTTGCTCTGGTGACAGGCTATCAAGCACACCCTCGGGGAGTTCTCTGAACCAGGCCTGATTTAAAATTTCAAATTGTGCAACATGGTTACCGCATACGTAACATTTAAAACCAAACCAAACAAAATAAAACAAAAATCGTAGTTAAACTGACGTAGCAAGAAGCATAGATCAAATCTAGGAAATTAAGTTTGGGCTTGTAGACTAACAAGAATTGTATATTACATCTAAAATAAAAAATGTTTTCTAAAGCAGAGTTGAGCAATTTTACTATATATTTTACTGATAGCGAGTATGGCATCCCGTGCAATTATGCGGCTGGTTTTGTACTCCAGCCAATTCAAAATATGAGGCACATAAAATTTTCATATGGTCTCCAACATAAAACTTTGACCATTAATTTTTTTCATAAGATATGATTAACAACTACACAATTAACATAATGTGAAAGTATTTTTAAATACGAATCCAACTATATCACATATGGAATACTAAACATATTTGTTTTAGCTTAATTGATAGTAACAATTTACAAACTTGGATTTTTTTAATAAAATGCATGCCTTATATTTAAAAGCAAAGAAAGTAATTGATATGACTATTTTTCCTTTTTATTCAGAATTTATATTTTTAATTGTAGTTGGTATGAACTCATTTACAGTTTTGTAATATGTTTTTAATTGTTGATATGGTCTCTTTTATTAAATCTAAACCGTTATAATCTGGTTTCACAATAACCTTACATCATAATTGTATACGAAACAATTTGAAATATGACCACTTCTAAAATTTGATTTATGGTTTATAAGCCGCGCTGTTCTGTTCCCCCTTAGATACTACCATCTGACTGCCTATGGTTAGTAAAAGGAAATTCGACACAACTTTTTACCTTAATCAAACTAGCTAGGCAATGCACGTCGATGTCATCAGGCACAACACCCCTGTTCAGCTGCTCCCTGACATGCTCCTCCTGGCTGTTCTCCGGAGTGATACGGAAGATCCCTTCTGCCTACACATCATCGTTCCACACAGATAGCTCAGCCAATTTGCAACACTGAATCCAACAAGTCTGACCCGCTTGTTAATTCGACTCCGAATGAGATGTTTCAGCAAGTAAAAACGAGGTTTTAGCCTCTACTCTCTGGTACCTTGAGGCCATCCTGCGTGTAGAGCCTCTCCTGCATCTGCAGCAGAATCTTGGGCACCGAGTTCCCCTTGCCGTCGTAGCCACACTGCATCGACTCCGGCGACACCCCGAAAACGCTCGCACTACACCAAAAAGCCGCAAGCGTTAGCCACGATCAAGTCGCAGAAAGAACAGGATGGGAATCGCGGAAACCCCAGCTTCAAGATGAACTGAGTTGGCACCTGGCACTGGGGACGTGGCCGGGGATCTCGAGCTCGAACTCGACGGGGAGGCCGAGGAAGCCGTTGAGGCGGTCGAAGGTGACGTGCGCGACGTGGCGGACGTCGGTGGGCCAGCCGATCTCCATCCCCCAGCAGGCCCCCGCCGCCGGGTCGTCGGCGTCGGCCATCTGGCACGGCAGCACCACCGACTTCCGGAGCGCGGCCAGAACCAGCGCCAGCACCTGCCCCTGCTGCTGCCCCTCCGCCTTCCCCTCGCCATTGGGCACCAGCACCACCTCACCCATGGTGGCCTCGCTCTCCCCTTTCTCTCTCTCTCGCTGCTGACGCTGATGGTGGAGGAGCTTCGCTGGTTAAGGACAGCGTGTGTGCGCCTCCCCTCGGAAGGGAGGCGCTTTTTTAGCTTTGTGCCGTCGTGCTCGCGATCTGCGATTTTGAATTGGTGTTGGTGGGCAAAAGCACGTGGGCCCGAGAGCCCAGACAAGAGGGGGCTCCAACGGCTGCCAAATTCAAATATCCGGCAGGTTTGCAGTTTAGTACCTTAGCGGTCCCCATATCACACACCAAGACTTCGCAACAAATATAGGTTAAAACAAAGGGAGGCACTATTAGGCAGGCGCATGAAATTTTAGCATTTGTGCCGGCACATGCCATTCACATGCATACACACCTCATGCAAAAAAATTCCACTGTCGCAAAACATTTTTCCAATAAATGGAAACGTGGAAAAACAGTAGAAATTTAGTGGAATTTTTTGCGCCGGCATGATTTCGCAAATTATACGAGCAAAAAATCTCTCGATGTGAAAAGTAGAACACAAAATAAAATTTATAATAAATAGAAAACAAAATAAATATATAATAAACAAAAAAAAATCTATAATAGATCAGACCTCGCGCAAAAAATTCCACTATCGTAAAACATTTTTTTAGTAAATAAAAAAGTGGAAAAACAGTAGAAATTTAGTGGAATTTTCACTAATTAAGGGCTAACTATTAGATTAATCCAGACGCACCCACGATCCAACGGCCGACCGCGAGCACCCAAGATCCAACGGCTGACCGCGGCGCCTGCGCGTTTGGCCGGCGCGCAAGCGCTTGCGAAATAGCGAAGCCCTAAAACAAATCCATAAATAGGACTATCTATAAAAAAAGAGATGGAAATTCAATACGCCCTCTGCTTTGTAAAAAGTGTAAAAAAAACAATCTGTTTTATTTTTATCTTCCCTATACGTAACACTAGAAAAAAAAGGGTTTATCTATATCTGTATTTATATACTAAAATAAAAACACAAGCTTGAAATTGCAATTAATAGTCCTTAGGTTTGCTCGAAGGTTGATATTGGAAGGTAAACATCACCCATGGTTCTCTCCATTGTGTTTAACAATTAATTATTATCGGCTTCTCTCGCACCCAATTAATCCCCGCATTTTACAACGATCCAAGAGTTTGGATTCGGTTTGTTTTTGTGTTTGGCTATCTCACGAAGGGACCTTTGTTTAGGTTCTGGTATGTGACCAAGGATATAGGTTCTTTTTTAGTTGTTGATACGATATCTCAAGGCGTAACGCATTTACGCTAATGATTCTATTGAATTATATGTGCCAAAAAATTGTATTGAATCTATTAATAGTACAAGCATGGGTTGCAGCTCCCCCGCCTGGCCATGTGGCGTTTTTCCCTCCCCGCGCTGGCCACGTCGCTCCCTTCGTTCGCGGCCGTCCGATCGCGCAGATCCGGCCGCCCATTCATTTTTGAAGTATAAAACGATTTTTTACGCGCTAATATAGGCACCTCGGAAGCTTTGCTGGGTTGGCTAGCTACTCCGTCTTTCGCGTGGGAGCGTGCGTTTCGAATCCTGGCTGCGCTTCTTTTTAACTCTCCAAAAAATTTCAATCTTGAAATGAATTAATATGTTAATTACACATGAACATTGGCCAAACATATCTTTCCAAGGAAAAATCTCATTGTAGTCTCTGAACTGCAGGTGTTAACACGTTCTGGTCTCTAAATGGCAATAATATAAGGTGAATGATGATTTTGCTCAATATTGTTGAATGATATCATTTGACTTGGTGAATGATGATTTTGCTCAATGAAAGGTGATTTGAATGAATTTTCACATATATTTGACCAATATTAACTTGGTCAAAAGACCACTGGTAGATGATTTTGATAGTTGAGTGATCGCTCTTACATAGGATTGCCGCTTAATGGCTAAAAACGTGTTAACATGCATAGTTTTGGGACAAAAAATCTTTTACGATAATCCAAGGACCAAAAAAACTTTTGCCTATTTCTCTAATGATTATGATGGTTTGCAATATTGTCGGGGCTTCGATAAATATTTTTGTGAAGGTCCTCTTGACAGTAGACCATACACATATGACCCTAGATGTGTTGCATAAGGCAAAGACATGTGCAACCTCGTGATCGTGTCGTAGGAGCACGGGCTAAGGAAAGATCAAGAAGATTGTTGGCTTACCTATGAGCATCCTTGCTCAAAATGTCTCCAACCATCAAGGATATGACCAGGGAAATAGACCATGATCCATAAAGGAAGGGGAGTTCAACATCTCTAGGCCCTCAACCTCAATACAGAAGGTGGTGTAACCTTCTAGAAGCCTTGGGGTGTACTCCATTGGCTCGAGGATATTCAAATATATTTGTACTAGTGTATGCATAGGTTTTTATGTATATCCACAATTACGCCGATGTATTATGTATATAAAATAAGAGGTAGCACAACATAAAAACCCTCCCTTGGATTGTAACCATATCTCCCCCAAATCCATGTGTTGGAGTAGGGATATTATCTTGATATGAGAGACTCAAACGAGGGGTAAATTTTGTGTCTTCTTACATGGTTTCTGTCATCACTAAAGCTTAATACATGGCGGAAGTGACCCTTGATCCCTCAAAACAATGTAACCTTGATGGAGAACTTGTCTCTCAATCATGACAGCTGGCACCATTCGTGGTAATAGAAAAGATTCTTTGCTAGAAGAGTTCCTCTATGATCGATGTCAACACCTTGAGATGCTTAGGATCCTTTCGATCAGTGGCGCAAGAGCTTATTAGGATATCCACATATATTTGTACTCATATATGCTATGTTTATACGTATACCCACAGTTCACAATTACCTCGATATATAAAGGGTATTTTGTGTATAAAATAAGAGGTAGCATATATAAATAAATACCTCCTCTGGATCCTAGGGAGGGGAGGGAGATCGATAAATCAAAGCATAGAGAAAACTACTGTAACCATATCTCATCGAAATCCATCTTCTAGAATAGGCTATTATCTTGATATGAGAGGCCCAAATTAGGATAAATTTCATGTGTTCTTTGAAGGTTTCATGGGAGCCTCAAATCCACCTCCACTCTAGAAACTTGAAGCACTTAACAACTTTATGCACTCCAAATGGCATAGATAAAATGCATGCAAGGATGTAAAGAGTCCAAACAAGATATAATCAAAGCTAAAATGACTTTAGCAAAAGCTAATAAAGCCAATATAGCTAAAGCAACTTTTAGAAAAAGCAAAAATAGATTCTAACAAAAACCTGTACTCTAATAAAGGAGGTTGTTGTTGCCTTTCCTAGACTCTAGAAATTATAAGAATTTATCTAAAGGTTGATATATGAGTCTTGCATCACCCCACAAAATTTGAGCTTCAAACTCCTTTGAGAAAAAAGAGAAAATTCTTGCACTACGGCCTGCCAGAAACACGAAAAATTTAGGGCTCGGTGTTCACCTCATAGCTCCCAAAACGTTTCCCCAATAAACATCAAACTTTTTTCATGGATGGATATGGAAGTCAGACAACTTTTGGCTCTGGAATCACAAACAATGAGTTATATAGAATTTTCTAAAAATTAAACAATGACTTATGCCCATAGAAAAGTTTCTAGACAGATTTGCAACATAGTCAACAACTTGATCTCTAACCTTTTATATAGTTGCAAAAGAGTCTTAATACATATATACAACCTCAAGGCATCATAGATCAGTAGCATGTGAAAGGAAAGGAGGCAAACAAATAAGTTGCAAACAAGAACTTCAAAACGACAAGATCAAAAAGACACAACTACACATGAACTTGGATGAACATGATAATTTTCATTGCTTTGAGTTGGAGATATTACAAAGCTACACTACTAGGTGGGAAAAGCACGTACAAGTGCACCTGAAATCACCCCAAATCTTAGCACAAATTGCACAAGTGAAGTGGGAAACACCCCCTCCCCTCATATAGGTCAGGAGCTCTAGGTTACCGAGGTATCTCGTGAGAAATTGTCAATACCCTAATATCGCTCATGAATGGCCGAGATTTGTTCGCATGCACAACCCACCAACACAATAATAACTCTCGCATATTCCTTGGAATACGCCCCGCACATTTCACTCTTCTACATGCTCACTTGGGCCCACACACAGGACACAACTAGTTCAACCCAATTGTGAAGTTTTTGACGCCCGCGATCCTCCTGTCACGCCTTGGTCCCACTCACTTAGTTGAAGTTCATCTTTCACGCCATCTTTTTGATTCCAAATTCTAGTATGACCATCTCATGCAACTTCCTCGCCGTCGAGGACCCTCGAACCTCCAGTTTGTGTCCATGGCATATTAGCAATAACAGTCCAACTAGACCGGTGTCACAAACATTAGTCCATCCCAAACCCAAACTTACCTTGATACCTACAAGTTAGTCCATTTCCATCATGATTTAATCATTAGACGCATGCCAAAATAAACCATTCACAAACTCCCCCAAAAATGCTCCCATACAACAGCAACCTTGTAGATTTTTTATTTTTTTCTAAAGCTAAATAAAAAGGCTGTCAACACAAAAAAGATGCGCCTAGAAATTCTTTATAAATTCTGTTTACAACACTTAATTTTCCGAGCACGTGAAGACCCTAAAAAATGTGAAACAATGCCAACATTAGATAAGTTCTACGACATGCCTTGCCTCACCCGAACCCATTCAAACAAGCACAAACTTTGTCAATATCATTCATGAAAACATGGAGCGACCTCCACATGTTTTCACAGTTTTTGTCATAGTTGAAGCTTAATCTATGGTAGAAACTAAATCAAAAGTAAGCTAGATGGAGGATTGTTTCTCAATCGTTGACAAATATCTTTTATAATCCCTCTTAGATTTTCGATTCATTTTCTATTTTTGTCTAAAGTAGGCCCCTCAGATTCCACAGATTTGAGGTCCTTATGATATGCACTAGTCTGTAGATCAATAGGCTAGTGCTCATGATGACATAGTTGTTCCTATTCATGATTGCAAGGTTGTTCTGTTGCATTCATGTGAAAGTTTTACATCAATACATCTAGTTTAAAGCTCGAAGGCTGCTTGTATTACAAAAGGGTCGACCGTCCAAATATCTTAACACAAGGTAGCAGAAATTAGAGTGTGAAAGGTTGCGTAAGCGACAAAGCTCCAAAATTCAACGGCGATAACTATGCAATCCTGCAACTAACCGGAGCAACACTTTAATCCTATTCTTAGTCTGCGTACTTGGGGTTTCCATCTTCATGACACTTGTAGGTGTTTTAGTCATTGTCTCTATCTGAAAAAGTGATGAGCATGTGCAAGGGTAAGTGTGCAATCAAACCACACTTGCAAGTTAATACAAAACCTAACATTTAGTGATAAAGTCTTCCAAGGAAAGATTCGATTCTTTTAGTTGTAGATAGTTTATAGAAGAAGACCTGTGACTTAGCCTTATCAAAATATAGTTAAAATCCATGGCGTAGAGATCATTGCAATAATGTCAATCCCAAGCAGCATAACCAATACCATCCAAACTGCTATAACTTTCAAATATCCATCGTGACACCGATACTTATACGGGGAATCCAACACCATGAGGCGATACTAGGCCTAGACTAGTATCTCAAGATGGACAATATGGTGGAAATCATCAACAGTGCATATTAACTAAATTTAAATAACGGTTCAAAAGGGTAGCATCAGTTATTATGACTAACAAAAGGGGCCGAGAACTACATATGGTCTGAGCTTTCTTCCTCGAAAAGAGGGATACAAGCAATGTAGAAGAAAACATGCATCCCTGTTTAACCATTCACCATAGTTCAAATATTAAGGAAATAAATAACATCAGAGTAGCGAAAAAAATAAACTATGACGATATTCCAAAGGCATCGACCCGGACACCTCAGCTAGACATTCTCACCTCCGTCAGGGCCTTCCTAGTCCTGACCGAAATCTGAATACAATACATCCACGATAGGTATAATGAGTATGCAGCTACTCAGCAAGCAATCCTTTTTTATGAATGCAAGGGCAAAGGCAGGGGATAGCTTGTTTTACACAAATCGTATTTCTATTCAGATTTAGTTGGCAAATTTTATTTAAGTGAATGCATGATCTCTACAAAAATATCAAGAATTAACAAGGAAAGGTGTATCTCACACCATGCCAGTCGCATCCTATACTAGTCAAGTTTTATTATTAAAAATGGTAAGACTACATGTGAAAACCTCTCGACCCGTCCATGACAGTGGACACGTCTATCATGATAGTTTAACTCTGTAGAGTGTGTACACGTTGCCCACAAACCCCGTCTCATCCAGAATGACATACAGTACAAGGCCTTTCTAGCCTATTACGCCTACCACTTGGCCTGCCATTTCTTTTGGTTTCCCCGGCCTTGCCGGTACCCGCCACGGTAGGGCGCTCACTACTTTTGGGTACCACCCGGGGGGCATTCCCCAATTAAGCCATTTGGTCTCAGGAACGCACCTATCTCTTAGGGAAGATTGCAAGCCTCCCCTTAGTGCAATAGTGACAAACCATAACCAGACAAACTACGAGGAAATGGTTAATAGGTTTCGTAGGGTACTAAGCCAGGGCCGAAGGCACAAGTGGTTGTACGGTATAGTTTGGTCTAGTAGTTCACAAGCATGGGTCCTTAATAGAGGATACCCTCATAACACCTCGACAGCCTCGGAACCATCTCTTCCGGGTCTCCCCTAATCAACTATGCAAGTTTTAGTTGCTTTGGGTTAACCAAAAGGTAAGCACGAAGCCTAGGCTTCGATAAGCTTTTTGAGTAATTTAATTCCCGGTGCAACCTAGCTAAATAAAGGACAGGATAAGGAATGTAAAGTGGCATGTCAATAATCATTTAGGCGTACATCATGATAGTGAAAGACTAACACGGATAGGTACTCACACATTAAACTAACATCTATGCAACAAAAGCAATTAAATGATAACTTAAATACATTAGATGAATAATTTAAATATTGGCAAATATATGTATCTATTGCTTGCCTTCGAAGTAGTCGGGACTATGAGGATCAACCATGGTCTCTGGAAAGCAGTCCTTGCAATAGTCATAGCAGGCATCTACCCGAAGGAGCAAATAAACAAATAACAACAAATTTTAGTACACAAAAATAGTTAGTAAAAATACTGAAAAATTATAAGAATTAAATGTGATTTTTAGGCTCTGGAATTATCTAATTTGGAGTTATGCAGCTTCTTAAACAATTCGGTGAAGTTTTGGATAAAAAATGGAATTCCCCAAAAAGAAAAAGGTTTAAAACCTAATTGGGCCAAACTAGCCAAAACAACCCCCCCTCTCTCTCTCTCTCGTGCGTGCGTGGTCGGCCTAGCCGTCCTAGTCCGACGAGTCATGGCGTGCGGCTAACAAACAGGCCCCACATGTCAGTGACGTGAGGCGGCTGATGGGTGGGTCCCGCTATTCAGGCGCACCGTGGTGATCGGAGTGGCAGCAGCGGACACATGGCTAACATGTGGCGACGATGCAACAGACACGTGGCATGACATGGCATGCCATGTGGTTGTGGGCGAGTTTGGGTGATGACGTGGCCATACACGTGGCATGACACGTGTCTTGCCATGTGGCACTTAGGCTGACGTGGGCGCTGATGGGGCGGCTGACGGGCAGACCCCACCGTCCAGAGACGGCGACGAAATCAGTATGTACGGGTGTGACACGTGGGGGCTTCGGGGTGGCGGGCAGCGTGGCATGGGGTGCATGGAGGACACGCGGGGCCACGGCTCGACCGGGCCCGCAAGTCGGCGACACGGGTAGGAATGGCACGTGGTGCGAGGGTGCGGCGGCGGTAGGTCCCACGATATGTGCGTCTCTATTGGATAGGGTGGCGGTGACGGCACTGTTAGGGACGGATGCGGCGGTGGGTCCCACGGAGAAGAGCGACACGGCGCGGTTGGGCGACGGCCACAGCGGTGTTAGGACCGAGATGGTAGATGGGGCCACGCGGACGCACGGCGCACGGAGACTGGTGCGGCGCGCGGGCGTAGTCGGGTGGCATGGCGCAGCGTGATTGGTCGCTGGATCCGAGTGATCCTGCAAGCTCTACAGGGCGTAATTGTACACTAAAATGGCTGTTGCGCCTATACAAATTGTTCGTCTCAACTAGATCTACACAATGGAATCATCAACTCTTGGGTTTGGTCACGGAGAAAGGAAGATACCTCGAAAAGGGTGACGAAAGATTCTAGATCTGCGCCAATGGCTAGGGTTTTGAGGGGTAATGAGTGGTGGCGTTGCACATGGGTCAAGAGGGGGTTTATAAAGGCGGTTGGGGTGAGATTAGGTCAGGATAAGCTTTATTTGGGCTTTGAAACTTGTTTTGGGCCTTTTTGGACATGAAATGATAGGGGGTTTGCTTATTAAATAGTTTTTAAATACATATAGTCAAGTATTCTTGTTTTTACATTAGTTTTTATTTTCAAGAACTTGGGACATATAATAATTTTATTAGGATGTCACAACATCCCAGCACTCACCATCTTATCAGGGGTGTCAATCTCCGTTGTGAGTCCACACCTACGCGGTCCTGTGGCCTGCAGTACATACCACCCCAGCTGGTTGTCGTCCCGATAATGCGTATCACCCAGTTGACATTGATACATGTACTGTGATTAAATCACCCTTGGTGATGACCTATGCTGGTCCTTTGAGCTAGTTTATGACCCAAGAGTGCATCATCTCAGGATCATGCAGCTAGATCCCACACTCGTTCTACTGTGTGATGGTCACACATTGTGTCAAAACCAATCCCTGTAGGCTAAAGTGGAGGCACACCAGTTCACGCGTGTTACTCAACACTCCTATTGGGTGAGGCCACACTCCACCCATCACCTTTACTCTTCTAGGTTTACCCTGTCCATTTTCCTTCATCTCCACATAGCAGCTCTGCGGAACAACAAGCTAGACCTCGTTTGCAATCACAACCATAATCACAAACTCAACGTGGACATGTCAGGCATAATTCCAATTATCATTGTGTACATGTCCGGTAGATACCGATATACCGTCCCAAGGCGACTATTCCTAAAATCGTAATGGTAGATTTGAATGTTTCTAAGAAAATTTTAATCTACACTTAAGAGTCTAACACTTTTATTTATCAAATCTAGGTCAACCAAATGATGTGATCATCAAAGCAATCAACACCATTGTCGGTATAATAAATACCCGGGTATGAAGAGTCCGAAAGAAGACCGGGCGAGGGCCCCACGCGTCAGGAGGGCGACCAGCCCCCAACGTGTGGACGAGCCCCTCATAGCGCCGGGCGAGGGCCCCACGCGTTAGGCGGGCGACCAGGCCCCAGCGTGTGGGCGAGCCCCTCAGAACGCCGGGCGAGGGCCCCACGCGTCAGGCGGGCGACCAGGCCCCAGCGTGTGGGCGTGCCCCTCAGAGCGCCGGGCGAGGGCCCCACACGTCAGGCGGGCGACCAGGCCCCAGCGTGTAGGCGAGCCCCTTGGCGCGCATAGGGCCCCTCACTGTCAGGTGGGGCCCGCGTGGCTGGGAGCGTCCCGAAGGGAGTCTTCCGGGCGAAGGCTCTCCCCTGCTGCGAAGGACAGGCGCATTCAATGCGACATTACGCGCGGATGGACAGATGAAGAGATGATTACCGCCACAGTGACCTCTGCGGGTCTGTCCAACTGTCACTGTGGCGCAGCGGAATTGACCAGCAGAGAGAGAGTTCACCGTCGTCAGGATGGCCGCCCGTGTCAGAAGGAGCAAGTTGGGTCCCACTCGTTCTCTCACCGGCGTGTTCGCACGAGTCAGAGGCCACTTGCGGAGTTCGCGTGGGCGGCGCCCCTCGGCACAGTAGCAGCACGTTTTCGTCTCTCCTGTCCCGTCCCTCACGTCTTATCAGTGTACTGAAAGTACTGTACTGCCTACCCCCTCGGCTCTTTCCGCCAGTTCGAGGCTTGTATAAAAGGAGAGGAGAGAGGAGGGAGAGGGGGTTCGACACATTCTGTAATCGCATTCCACACAACCATAACACGAAAAGAGCTAAGACTCGGCAGGAGTAGGACTATTACCCGCAGGGGGTCCGAACCTGGGTAATCGCTGCGCGTCGCTCCTCGCCGCGTCCGACGCTCGAATCGAACTGAACTCGAGCTGATCGGCTAGCAAGTTAGAAAATCTGACAGGGGTGTGATTCGCCGTGGTTAAGTGAAGAACACGCCGTCAACCATGTAATCAATATAACAAAGGATAGGATACATCCATGATTATCAATTGGTATGGCACAATAGGAAGGCTAGTGTACGCGATAGTATATGGATTCCTCCGTAGTCTTGACGAGTTTTTGCAGTTCGAGACTATTATCGATCGATCTGAACTATTGATCCTCTTCGTCTCATTGAAACGTAACTCCCGACCAAATTTCAAATTTGTTTTAATTTGTTTACTATATCTTTCATATTTTCAAAAATCAGCCTTCCAATTAGTCGTGACGAGTAAAAAAAAACTAATTTTTGAAAATACGAAACAAATAGTTTTGAAAAATACGAAACTTGGTCGAAATTTGTACTCTCATGGCATAATTTGATGAACATGCATGCAATTGGTAATTTAAGTAAAATAATTTCACCAAATCATTAGAGATATGGGCCTTGTTCTTTTCAGCGTATCGTTGCGTTGGCGTATTACTGTAGCAAATTTGAGAGCCCTTAAAATAAGGTCTAAAGATTATTAAAAAATAATTATAAAATAGTTTTAAAATCTTTAGAAGGACTACTAAAAATCACGAAAAAAATCGTCGCAAATTATGACAACATATAGGCTATATAAAAATAATAAAATTTGCTACAGTAATACACAACAGTACGATACGCTGAAAAGAACAGGGCCATGATCTAGTAAATGCTAGCTCGCCTTGACTAGGTGTGTTTTTCTATCCCATTCTCGATATCCCCGATCGGGAATGAATTTTCCCCATAGTTATCCCAGCGGAAGCTATTTTTCGCCATATCCGTGTTAATAAGAAATTTCCCGCTATTGTCATCCCTACCGATATTGCCTGCCCCTCAAAATCGTCTCTTTTTTTTTGGTCATCATACGAGTACATTGGTGTTAGGGGAAAAAACAGACACGACTGCTGTTGAGAAGCTCCCAGAGAAAAAAAAAGAGAGGCCACACCGAAAGTAGCCCACCAGACATACAATTTGACAAACGACAATTCATACTTACTTCTTGTGGCCCGGGCAGCACGAGAATAGCGTCGACCCGTAGCCAACCCAACACACAATGCTTGGTGCAAGGCTACAAGCTACAAGACCTCTCCAGATGGATTCCCTCCAACTCCAAAGCTTCACTGTGTTGGTGCCAAGCAAAGCAGCAGCCATCATCAAGCGAAGCCGAGCAGGAGCCTGCAAGACTGCAGGTGCCTGATGAGGAGGTGGGTGAGGGCGTCGCTGCTGGCCGCACTGGGCGCAGCTGAGCTGCTCGTCAGCGCCGCCGTCCACCTGGCCTACGGCCTCTACATCTTCTCCACCGCCGTCGCCGGCGACCTCTCGCGGGCCCTCGTCGCGGGCCCGTCAGTCGGTGCAGCTGCGGGCGGCAATGGCAGCGCCAGCGAGGAGGCGGCGGCCGTGCTTGACGGCTCCGTGCCGCCGATCGTGCTGGTCCACGGCATCTTCGGCTTCGGCAAAGGCGTACGTGGCCAGTCTGATCATCCTCATGCTTACTTAGTTTTGGGCTGTTTCGATCATCGATCCGTCCCCTTGTGTCAGAGGCTGGGCGGGCTGTCATACTTCGCCGGCGCCGAGAAGAAGGACGGCCGGGTGCTCGTGCCGGACCTGGGCTCTCTGACGAGCGTCCACGACAGGTATAAGGGTTTGTGGATCCTGCCCGACCTCACCCTGAATGGATTGCTTGCACGTACGTACGTACGCACGCATTTTGGTCTTGGTTCAGGGCTCGAGAGCTCTTCTACTACCTGAAAGGAGGGCGGGTGGACTACGGGGAGGAGCACAGCAGGATGTACGGCCACTCCCGGTTCGGCAGCGCCTACGCTCGCGGTGAGGCATCGATCTTAGGGTGATCAGCGATGGCATCGATCGATTCGTCTCGGCTGATTGCAATTCTGCCCACCACATCAGTTCGTGCATGTGTCCCAACTCCCAACCCAACTGTGGCCATGGATTGCAAGTTGCAGGGCAGTACCCGGTGTGGGACGAGGAGCACCCCGTGCACCTGGTCGGACACTCGGCCGGCGCGCAGGTCATCAGGCTCCTGCAGCAGATGCTCCATGACAAGGTAACTAACTGTCTGGCAACTTACCTCATTGTGCCAGCTGCCACAATCGAGCTGACAAGCTCTCTCACTTGCACACGACATGCACTATCTTCACTAATGTACACAGCTAGGCACTTTGTAGTATTTGTTTGGCTCAAAAGCTTCCACTTTTAAGATTCGCACCTCTTTATGTCAATGAGACGTTACAGGGTAAATCTTACGAGTGCAGTGCAGCCTTGGATAGGTCAAATATATTAATATATTAATGGCCATAAGAGAGTACTGAACGTACGGTTGGCATGTAATATTCAGGCGTTCGAGGGCTACGAGGACACCTCCGAGAAATGGGTGCTGAGCGTCAGCTCCCTCTCGGGCGCCCTCAACGGCACCACGCGAGCCTACCTCGACGGAATGCAGTGAGTACTGCACTGTGCGCCGCGACGATCGCCGCCGCCTCCTGAGTCACGCCCAAAAATAAAAATCTGACCTCGATTTCTTTCCTTTTTTCTTGTTTGCCTCTGCTGCTAATTAGAGCTGAAGACGGCAGGTCGCTGAGGCCCGTGTGCCTGCTCCAGATCTGCCGGGTGGGCTGCATCCTCTACCACTGGCTCGACGTCGCGTGGCTGAAGCACTACTACGACTTCGGCTTCGGCCACTTCGGCATGTCGTGGCGGGAGGCCGGCGCGTCGGGGCTCGCCGGGCTGCTCGCCGGCGCGTGGGGGCCGTTCGCCACGGGGGACTGGATCCTGCCCGACCTCACCCTCCAGGGCGCCGCCGGCATCAACGCCCGCCTGCGCACCTTCCCCTGCACCTTCTACTTCAGCTACGCCAGCCGGCGGACGGCCAGGGTGAGGGGCGCCACCGTGCCGTCCGCCATGCTGCGGATCCACCCACTGCTCTTCATCCGCGTCATGCAGATGTGCCGGTGGCGCCACCCCCTGGACGCCGTGCCCCCCTACAAAGGCTACAGGTCAGGTCCCTCGCATTCTGCCACTGCCATGCCACCCTTACACAGTTACACTACACATGGGCCTTGGCTTCATTTTGAACGCCGTTTGGATGGAATGCACCACTTCTTTTCTTCCGATTTCGACTCCTGTATATATAGTTTTGAAAAAGTTTCTGTGTTCGGAATAGAGCTCTTAGATTGAAATCATCAAAAACACTTGCTTCAATAGCATAGTCTTATGGTTGATCACGAATATATGTACGAGTAGAATTACGATTGATTAAAATTGGACTCCAAGTTATGATAGAGAATGGAGAATAGAGTTAGGATCAGGCTATGTACGCTAGGCCATATATAAAGCGGGCACAATTGTTCTAACCCATAATATATATGACCATAATTGTTGTAACCCATCGTATGACCATAATTGCAGCGGGTGTGCAGAGTGAGCATTCGGCATATGGTTGTTACACGATGTGTTGTTGACAAAGGAGCATCCATAATTAACACTATAAAATGTAAGCGGATATAGAAAACTGTAAAACTAAGCATAATATCTCTAAAATCGTTTATACCAGGCACAACGATAAAAATCCAAAGACATGGTATAGCATGCAAGCATTTGTTATTGCATGGACTATTTGAGATTTCTCGAAAATATATGTGAATTTTTTTGCTCGTACCATTATAAAGTTGGCACTCTACAGTAGAGTGAACTATATAATTAGGCTTGAAAAAATAGATCGCGACTCGGCTCAACCTGGCTCGGCACGTTTCTGATCGAACCTAGTTTGGCTCGGCTCGTTTCAGATTCTGAACATGAAAACGCCTTTGGCTCGTGGCTCGGTTCAACTCAGCTCGGAGGTGTTAATGAGCCTGAGCCGAGCCCACTTTTAGGGCTCGCTAAAATGCTGACTTGGCTCGTTTCTAATAAAAAAAGGTGACCGAGCCAGGCTCGGCTCGGCTCGGCTCATTTCCGTCCCTATCTATATCGAAATACAAGGAAGAATCGGTCTATGATATGGCAGGGATGAAGATTGGGAGGACAACGACGGTGCGCTGAACACGATCTCGATGACGCACCCTCGGATTCCGGTGGAGCATCCGAGCCGCCTAGTGGAGAATGATGCGGATTGCCATACGCTTCAGCCGGGCATCTGGTTTGATCTCTCCTTAACGAGCAGATTAATAATAATTCCCTTCACTTAATCACTTGTGTGAGTAAAACTAATTAACCGCTTCTACAATCGCGTCACTTTGCTTCATCGCGGGCGCAAGATCAGGTACTACAAGATCGTGGAGGCGGATCACATGACGTTCGTGATCAACCGGCGGAGAGGAGGCGTGCAGTTCGATCTCGTGTACGACAGCATCTTCCACAACTGCAGGAGGCACGTCTTCCGGACTGCTCCACCACCTACGCTTCCGGATCAAAGCGGACGAAGCTGACACCAGCAATCTCACGCCTCGGAGATTTTTCATGGATGGGGAATGAACTGAAACCATTCGCAGCCCTCTCATACTATGGCATGTAAAGTTGAGAGAAATGGGATAGCTGTGAACATCATAAGATGCATGCCTAAAAGCTTCATTTTCAACGCCGTTTGGATGGAATGCACCACTTCTTTTCTTCCGATTTCGACTCCTGTATATATAGTTTTGAAAAAGTTTCTGTGTTCGGAATAGAGCTCTTAGATTGAAATCATAAAAAAAAACTTGCTTCAATAGCATAGTCTTATGGTTGATCACGAATATATGTACGAGTAGGATTACGATTGATTAAAGTTGGACTCCAAGTTATGATAGAGAATGGAGAATAGAGTTAGAATCAAGCTACGTACGCTAGGCCTTATATAAAGTGGGCACAATTGTTCTAACCCATAATATGACCATAATTGTTGTAACCCATCGTATGACCATAATTGCAGTGGGTGTGCAGAGTGAGCGTTTGACATATGGTTGTTACACGATGTGTTGTTGAGAAAGGAGCACCCATAATTAACACTATAAAATGTAAGAGGTTACAGAAAACTGTAAAACTAAGCATAATGTCTCTAAAATCGTTTATACCCGGCACAACGATAAAAATCCAAAGACATGGTATAGTATGCAAGCATTTGTTATTGCATGGACTATTTGAAATTTCTCGAAAATATATATGTGAATTTTTTTGCTTGTACCATTATAAAGTTGGCACTCTACAGTAGAGTGACTAATAATTAGGCTGGAAAAATAGATTGCGACTCGGCTCAACCTGGCTCGGCACGTTTCTGATCGAACCTAGTTTGGCTCGGCTTGTTTCAGATTCTGAACACGAAAACGCCTTTGGCTCGTGACTCGGCTCAACTCGGCTCGGAGGTGTTACCGAGTCCGAGCCCACTTTTAGGGCTCGCTAAAATGCTGACTCGGCTCGTTTCTAATAAAAAAAAGGTGACCGAGCCAGGCTCGGCTCGGCTCGTTTCCGTCCCTATCTATATCCAAGGAAGAATCGGTCTATGATATGGCAGGGATGAAGATTGGGCGGACAACGACGGTGCGCTGAACACGATCTCGATGACGCACCCTCGGATTCCGGTGGAGCATCCGAGCCGCCTAGTGGAGAATTATGCGGATTGCCATACGCTTCAGCCGGGCATCTGGTTTGATTTCTCCTTAACGAGCAGATTAATAATAATTCCCTTCACTTAATCACTTGTGTGAGTAAAACTAATTAACCGCTTCTACAATCGCGTCACTTTGCTTCATCGCGGGCGCAAGATCAGGTACTACAAGATCGTGGAGGCGGATCACATGACGTTCGTGATCAACCGGCGGAGAGGAGGCGTGCAGTTCGATCTCGTGTACGACAGCATCTTCCACAACTGCAGGAGGCACGTCTTCCGGACTGCTCCACCACCTACGCTTCCGGATCAAAGCGGACGAAGCTGACACCAGCAATCTCACGCCTCGGAGATTTTTCATGGATGGGGAATGAACTGAAACCATTCGCAGCCCTCTCATACTATGGTATGTAAGTTGAGAGAAATGGGATAGCTGTGAACATCATAAGATGCATGCCCAAAAGCACATGCTTTTTTTATAAGCCAAAGTACATACTGATATGGGGGATAATATGATAAAGTTATTAGTCAGAGAAAAAGGTCATTTGGGTTGGGATAACGAGAACTGTGGACATCTTGATATCAAAGTACATGTTGATATGGGGGAGCACGATTCTAACTTTGTATGTATACTAGCGAAGTAAACGGGCCAGTGACCCGTGGGCACGGCCGCGAGCGAGGGCGCCGTGCTAATTTTAACCAGGAAAACGCGGGCGTCGGCGGAGGCAGGAATCAAACGCGGACCGGGGAAGCGAAAGCTAGCTCAGCTAGCCAAGAGGGCAACCCACCCGCGTTGTTGTGGATAGGCCGAAGCATTTTGTTTTAAATGTTGATTCAGTATGGACGGTCGGATTTCATTTCGTCAGAAGATCGGACGGCCGACGTTTCTCGGCCGACGTGGCCTGCGCACTGCCGAGCCGGCGACGTGGCCTGTCCGGGAGGCAGCGTGTTACGCGCTTTGTAGTATAACATTGATGTTGGAAGCATTGCAGTTTGAGCAGATAAGAAAAACAATTCACTTTAAATATAACAAAAGTAATAAAGCCATGAATTAAAATCAGAATCATGAATTCTCCAAATATAAGCAATAATGCATATAAATTCACATCAACATTGACTTTAAAAACATGACAGTCACTAAAACAATCAAACTAGCATATATATATAGCTCACGTTAGAAAGATTATGATTTGCCCTCAGATTGCAATTAAAGGGTTGCTAAAATTAATTAATTAGGCAATATATCACGGCAAAATATGTGGTGCAAACCACTGTTTCGTGCAAACTCCGTGAAAACCATATATAAAAGTTTTGTAAAATCGTGAAAAAAATTACTGGACATAGGTATGTGCACGAACTACATCACCACCAAATCTCAAGTCTATGTTGAGTTTAGACTTGAGATTTGGTGGTGATGTAGTTCGTGCACATATCTATCTCCAGTAATTTTTTCACGATTTTACAAAACTTTTATATATGGTTTTCACGGGGTTTGCACGAAAACAGTGGTTTGCACCACATATTTCGCCATATATCACAGGTAACATAAATATGAAAATAAAGGTTTAAACCCTACAATAGTAGGGGTCAAGCCCTAAACGAGTCAATTGCTTCTCTATGCGTATAACCAAGTAATCACACGATGCACCAAATGTTAATAGATCAAAGTAGCTGTTCGGCCAGATCAAAGCATACACAAATCTGAACCAAACAGTAGCAAAATTACTCACTGCACTAACTAGCAAGTAAACAAAACAGTACTAGTTCTTCATGTTAACAAATATAATGGGCAGCAATATAATTAATCAATTAAACCAATCATCATACACAAGGAGGCATCATATTAAAGGACCAAGAGCAGTACTTAACTAGGTTTACTAAGCCTTTAATTCACAGATTTATGAGACTCAAAACAAGCAAACATCATCGAGCAAAAAGAAGCACACAAAATAGTGTGCAAATACCCTAATCAGAATCAGTCCCTATTCGAAGAATAGGTTCCCAGATATCCAATTGGCCTGTGTACACAAAGGAAAGCAAGAACACTTATGTAGCATCGGATCTGAGCCGACAAGGAAGAGGCAAAGAGGCAAAGCGTGAATAGTGCACTGTCCCGGAAATCAGATTGTCGTGCTATAGAAGTACCACCGGCGAAGTGACTCGGAGATATGATGTCGTCGCCCCCACCACGGCCGAGCCGAGGAGAGGACCCGAGGAACAAGTAGGAGCAGCGATGAGCTCATGGCGACCACCCCGTGGCCACCGGGAACCAGAGCGAGGAATCGAGCTCCTCCACCACGGCCGACGCCGGCGGTGAGCACGCAAACACACGGCGAACAACAGAGGCAGGGAAACACAGAGGTTAGGTAGAGATGGGAAAAACCAACCGAGATCAAGATGCTACGAGCGAGAGAGATTGGGCTCCTCATATAGGCGGCGCCGGTGCAACGAACCCTGAGAGCCACGCACGAACGCGTCCCCGAGCTAAGCGGAGCCAGCCCACGCAGCCGTCGCCGTAAGCCCTCACGCGGGTAGGGAAATCCAACCCAGGTGAGGCTGCACCGCCTCTGCTCCTCTCTCTCTCTCTCTCTCCCCCTCTTTGACCAGCCGAAATGGGCCACAGCCCATATGGCAAAAGCACAAAAATCCCACGCTTTTGCCTTACTCAACAAAGGTATTGTCGCCGTAGAAACTTGTTCCATATGCTGTTATTCAACATAGGTACCATATAGGTTTGAACCCATATTAATTAGTTACATGTAATAAATCCCGACACAGACAGTGGAGGACTTAAGCCTTGATCTAAAGACTTGATGCGTGAGCATTCATATAGATAGCACACAATACTAGGCTGCTGCAAAATTTCACCACTAGCGGGACAGGACGTTATGGTCATGTCCTTACATCTTTTCATAAGCTTATTAGAGAGAATATCCCGAACTCTCACGGATCATGACCACATGATAATCTCACATAGGTTCGTTCTTCACGGGAATCTTGTAGGAAAATTTCCAAATCTCAAGAAAGATTCCGAACTCATTAAGAGGTTTTATCTTCAACCTTCCTACAGATTAAGCACGGCAGCGAATGGGACTTTAGAAAGGTGTGCTTGATGGTATCACATAGCTTAGTTGTCCTAGAGCCTGTTTTGTGGGATCTCCGTTCATTCAGTATGGGTAGGTTACCACTAGCAGAGTATAAGCCCCATTCCTCTAGATGCTGCTTCGATAGTCGTTTTAGACAAACCTTTTGTAAAAGGATCGGCTAGATTACTATTAGAAAATAATAACACCCATCTCTCTCGCATCCCGAGTAGACTTAAGAGCATCCCCAACTCTCCCTGCATCAACCAGCCTTCAAATCACTGTAGCGAGCTGCAAATTCAAACTGCACGCAGTGTACAGTGCACTGGGCGGGACACTGTAGCGATTAAATTCAAAACGGAGCTAATGCAGGCCCTTGATAGGGGGCCTGCTGCTCATGCTCTAAGTCTTCTCTTAATATGCCTCGAGGACTTCATATTGTCTTTTCTACTCTTAACCTTGATTAAAACGGTCTGGTTATCGCAATATAATAAGACTGCTGGAATCGGCTTTTGCAGCATGGGTAGATCAGACAGAAGCTCTTTAAGCCATTCTGCCTCCACCGCAGCTGAATCAAGTGCTACTAATTCAGCCTCCATGGTTAAGCGTATTATCACTGTCTGTTTAGCAGACTTCCAAGACACAGCTCCACCAGTTAAAGTGAAAATATATCCACTAATAAACTTTATCTCATCCGAGTCGCTAATGCAATTAGAATCACTAAATCCCTCTAAAACAGCTGGATGGCCCGAGTAATGGATTCCAAGCTTCATGGTGCCTTTTAAGATACCTAAGTACTCGATGTTGTGCTACCCAATGACTATCTCCTAGATTTGTCGTGTAACGGCTTAGCCTGCATCCTACAGAGATACAACAAGAATCCAATTACTTCTGAGTATAAGTGTTGATTAACACCTTAACCATTGTGCTTACTAAGTCTCAAACTAGGATCATAGGGTATGGAGGCAGGTTTAGAGTCTATATGCCCAAAGAGGGTTAGGATCTTCTCCACATAATGGGATTGTGAAAGCATAATCCCACTCTCACCCTTTATAAGCTTGACATTCAGAATAACATAAGCTTCTCCTAGATACTTGATATCAAAATTCGAAGAAAGAAATTCTTTTCTCTCATTGATAACATCCAAGTTAGTCCCAAATAGTAATATGTCATCCACGTAAATACATAGAATGATACCATGACCCCCATGAAATCGATAATACACGCATCTGTCTGCTTCGTTGACACCAAACCCAACAGACATCAATGTGTTATAAAATTTTTCATGCCATTGTTTGGGGGCTTGTTTTAGACCATACAAGGACTTAATCAGGCGACAAACCTTATTCTCCTCGCCTTTTACCACAAAACCATCTGGCTGCTGCATGTAGATCTCCTCATCCAGCTCTCCATTAAGAAAAGCGGTCTTTACGTCCATTTGATGGACTAGTAGTTTATATGTAGCTGCAAATGCTAAAAGCACACGTATGGTCGGTAACCTTGCCACAGGGGAATAGGTATCAAAATAATCCTCACCCTCCTTTCGAGTGAAACCCATAGCCACTAGACAAGCCTTGTACTTTTTCAATAGTACCATCGGGTCTCCGCTTTATCTTAAAGATCCATTTGCAGCCCACCGGTTTACACCCACCAGGTAATTCGGTGACTTCCCACGTTCCATTAGCGATGATGGATTGTATCTCGCTACAGACTGCCTCACTCTAGTACTCTGCATCGGGAGATGCATATTCCTCAGCAAGGGTACGTGGTTCATCATCCACAGAATAGATGGCAAAATCATCATAAAACAACTTTTCAATCCTTTGCCTCTTACTTCTCCTCAGCTCCAAGTCAGGAGTGGGCTGAAGCCAGCTCAGGAGGAATAGAGTAATGCTCAATAGAGCCATTAGATTTGATTAATTAATTAAACCTTATAGGAAAGACAGTGTCAAAGAATGTCGCATCACGAGACTCCATAATGTCGTTTAAAGCAACCTCACTAGTCTCGGATTTTACCACTACAAACCTATAGGTTGTGCTATTGGCAGCATATCCTAGAAAGACATAGTCTACAGTCTTAGGCCCTAATTTTCTTATCTTCGGTAAAGGCAGACTGACCTTAGCTAGGCAGCCCGAAGTCTGAAGATGAGACAAGTTAGGTTTTCTCCACCTTCCAACCTTCATAAGGTGTTACCTTGTGATTGCGCGGCGCCACCCTATTCAAGACATAGTTAACTGTGAGAACCGCCTCCCCCCACCATCGAACCGACATACCAGAACTTTGTAACAAAGAATTAACCAGGTCATAAAGAGTTCGGTTCTTCCGTTCGTCCACCCCATTAGATTGGGGAGAGTAGGGAGGTGTGGTTTTATGAATGATACCACTTTTTTCACAGTAATGGGCGAATTCCTTGGAGATGTACTCTCCTCCTCTATCAGATCTTAGTCGTTTAATTGTCTTTTCTAGTTGGTTCTCCACTTCAGCCTAATAGATCATAAAATATTCTAATGCTTCATCCTTGCTTTTAAGCAAGTAGACATAGGCATATTTAGTACTATCATCTATGAGAGTAAAGAAATACCGCTTGCCACTCTTGGTATAAATGTCATTCATTTCACAAAGATTAGAATGTACTAGCTCAAGTTGAGAGGTGTTCCGCCCTTCAATCGAGTGAAACGGTTTTCGGGTTTGCTTAGCTTGCACACACATTTCGCACTTAGAGCCCTTCTCATTTGTATATTCAGGAATTAAGTTCATCTTACTCAACCGCACAATAGTCTCAAAATTTAAAATGACATAAACGAGAATACCATACATCATGGTTTTTATTACAAATCACATTGTAAATGGAAATAAAATTCTAACACAAGACAGAGAGAGTAAACATGCCACCATAACCCTTACCAACAAAGGCACCACATCTAGTCAAAATAACTTTATTCGAGTCGAATACCAAACAAACGCCCCACTCACACAAGGTAGATGCACTGATCAAATTCCGTCGCATAGTGGGCACGAACAGTACATCACGAACAACTAGCGTCTTGCCCAAAGTCAACTTCAAGCAGACCCTGCCAAATCCTCATATTAGTGTTGCTGCTCCATTGTGCATCAAGATGTTGAGTGTTTTGAGCCTCCACTAGCATGGGCCTGCTACTCGACATTTATAGCTTCCTGAAGTTCAGGGAACGTCAGACGCTCCTTCATATGTCGGCGAGCAGTCACAAAGTCACGCCATGAGGGCGGAAGCTTAGCCAAGGCTACATTCACCTGAAAACTTTTAGGCATGAGACACTCGAACTGGTTCAAGTCCCTCACGTGGATCTGGAGCTCCAGGACCTGCTCCAGAGTCGAGCGGGTCTCCACAATCCTGTAGTTCAGGTAACTCTCAGCAACAAAGCTCTCATTCCCGTTATCCCCTTATGAAAATATCAGCACCAGATCATCGCACACCTCCTTGGCAGCAGTGTATGTGGAGTAGGTGTCGGAAAGTCTGTTCGACACTACGGTAACAATCGTGCTAGGACTGCACGGTTGGCATCCTCCCAATGGGTCTTCTCCTCTCAAGAGAATTTCTTCTTCTCCTTCGGTGGATCAAAGATAACCCAATAGGTCTTAAACTTTGTTAACCACAGCCTA
The DNA here is from genome assembly GCA_005191435.1 of Raddia distichophylla. NCBI lineage: Eukaryota > Viridiplantae > Streptophyta > Magnoliopsida > Poales > Poaceae > Raddia > Raddia distichophylla. The sequence continues at coordinate 525,987 of SPJY01037954.1, read as the reverse complement.
GTACATGCTTGCCAGCGTTTAAAGCTAGTGCTGTCAAACGTCTCGGGGACATCAATGCTACTCCCCGAGGCCATAGATAAGATATGATTTCTGGATTGTTGGAAGCATAATAGTTTGAGAAGATAAGAAAAACAATTCACTTTGAATATAAAAAAAGTAATAAAGCTATCAATTAAAATCAGAATCATGAATTCTCCATATATAAGCAATAATGCATATAAATTCATGATCAACATTGACTTTAAAAACATGACAGACACTAAAACAATCAAACTAGCATAAAGCTCAGGTTAGAAAGATTATGATTTGCTCTCAGATTGCAATTAAAGGGTTGCTAAAATTAATTAGCCACTAGCAGTTAATTAGGCAATATATCACAGGTAACATAAATATGAAAATAAAGGTTTAAACCCTACAGCAGTACTGCTCAAGCCCGAAAGGAGTCAATTGCTTCTCTATGTGTATAACAAAGTAATCACAGGATGCACCAAATCTTAATAGATCAATGTACCTATTCGACCAGATCAAAACAACCACAAATCTGAACCAAACAGCAGCAAAATTACTCACTGCACTAACTAGCAAGTGGACAACACAGTACTAGTTCTCCATGTTAACAAATATAATGGGCAGCAGTATAATTGATCAATTAAGCCAATCAACAATTAACAGATCATATACAAGGATGCACCATATTAAAGGACCAAGAGCAGTACTAAACTAGGTCTACTGTGCCTTTAATTTACATATTTATGAGACTCATAACAAGCAATCATCATCGAGCAAAAAGGAGCCCACAAAACAGAGTGCAAATACCCTAATCAGAATCAGTCCCTATTCGAAGAATTATTCTCCAGATACGCAATTGGCCTGCTGCACACAAAGGAAAGCAAGAACGCTTATGTAGCATCGGATCTGAGCTGACAAGGAAGAGGCAAAGTGCGCACGGTGCACTGTCCAAGAAATCATATCGCCGTGCAATAGAAGCACCACCGGCAAAGAGATCCGTAGATATGATGTCGTCGCCCCCACCACGGCCGAGCCGAGGAGAGGACCAGAGGAACAAGTAGGAGCAACGATGAGCTCACGGCGATCACCCTGTTGCCACCGAGAACCAGTGCGAGGAACCGAGCACCTCCACCATAGCCGACGCCGGCGGCGAGCACACAAACATACGCCAAACAGCAGAGGCAGGGAAACACAGAGGTCAGGTTGAGATGGGAAAAAACCAACTGAGATCGAGATGCTATGAGCGAGAAAGAGGGCTCCTCATATAGGCGGCGTCGGTGCAATGAACCCCGAGGTTTCCGGCCACCATAGCCACGCACGAACACGCCCCCGGGGTAGGCAAAGCCTGCCCGCCCAGCAGCCGCCGCAAGCCCTCACGCGGGTAGGGAAACCCTACCCGGATGAGGCTGCACCGCCTCTGCTCCTCTCTCTCCCTCTTTGACCACCCGAAATGGGCCACAACCCATGTAGCAAAAGTCCAACAGGATACACCAAGAAGCTTATTGCATGTAATTGTTCAAATTCGCCTTTCCCTTTTGCATGTACAATACGTTCTCTATTATCAACCTTAGTTTTATGGAATTTTTAATAGAGAAGTAAACGTCCACTATTATTGGATTTGCGATTTCTATGATATTTGTATGTAAGATATTATCATCTGAGTTCTATGGAACTTTTAATAGAGAAGTAAACGTCCAATATTGTTGGACTTGCGATTTCAGATGATACTCTCTCCATCTTTTTTTGTTTGTCGCCGACAGTTCAAACCAAATAGTCTCCAACTGTTTGTCGCCGACAGTTCAAAGCAAGCCAATGCGAATGTGGTCTATCGATTTTGCCCTTGCCTCCAATGCCTCCGCCGCTCACCTCATCCTCCCATGCGCCATCTTCTTCCCCATCTCCCGAGCGCCGCCGCCGAGAGAGGAAGAAGAGGAAGCGGACGGTCGCGGGCGTGCGGGTAGTGTTGAAGAAGCAGAACCGCCCAGGCACCCCTACCCCAGCGAGGACCCGGCCATGCGCCTCGCCCAGATGGCATCACTCGTCGTGGCGCTCATGGCCACCAGTGTCGTCTTCAGCGAGAGCTGATCTACATGCCCAGCATGGCGCCCCGGTCGGCCAACCACGCTTCCCTCGAAGCAAGAGAATGCAGGCTCCACAAAGATCCCATCTCAATGCTGCTCCCTTTTGCTACCGGTCAAGAGCAAGAATGCAGTGGCTGCTGTTATGCATGGCAGCTTGAGGAAATCACCTGCAGAATGCATCAACAAGGGGGTGTATAGAGTATGGTCACCTACAGAATGCATCAGCAAGGGGGTGTATAGAGTATGCTTCTGAAAACCTAGTTCTAAGTGATGAGAATCCATCGATATTTTAACAGCCCAATTTTTGGGGCAATTCAAATTTTTGAAATTTCAAAATTAATCAAATTCATGCTGACATGTGGGACCCTCAACCTCCCTCTCTCTCTCTCTCTTCCCTCTCTCTCTCTCCTTTCTCTTTCCCCTTCTCTGCCCGATGGCCCAACCTGCCGCTCAGTCAAGCCGTGCTAATAGACAATTTTGGGGATATCATATTTTGGGGATAACTATATTAATATATAATGATAATATTACCTAATAGAGCATTAGAGCATGCATGGCATATCATTCGAGAATTAGACTCGCTAATCGATCTTAGGCATTAATGCCAAGGGTAAAGCCTAGGTCGTGCATGCATCATGATTTCTGTTGCATTAGTAAGTAATTATTGGTTCGATTGTATGATTACGCCGTGGAAGACCGTCTACCAGAGCAAGGCGAGTTAGCACTTACTCTTTAGATGTTGTCCGTATTAGGGAGAGATTGCGACTTTCCCAAGTGTGGATTAACATCGCTAATACCATGTTCACTACCAGTTTTCTGTTAGCTATCTTGTTTGTTAATTAAATGCATGCTTAGTAATCTGCCTAATTGTTAATCATGTAATACCTATACATGCCTGCCCTTGATATGTTTAGCCTTAATGACTGCCATGATTTTCATTACTCTTGCTAGCCTATGATTAGTCTGGTAATCACATTAACCCTACCTAGCGGGTAAAACATGCTTACACTGGCTTAGGCATAAACAAATCTTTCGGCTGATCGCCACGGAACGGTGAACCGATATTCATCGGTCATTCATTCTTTTCATTCAAATATGATATGACACATGACATTTAGGGCTATTAGTTGCAGGTTGGGCTGATTGTGTTTGAGGGTAAGGTTATCTGGGAGGTCGGTCTGGTTTGTTAGGTTGGTTGGGATAGTCCAAGTGTGGTACGGTCGATGAACGTGGAAGTAGAGATTGATCCGTGGGTTGCCCCTAGAGGACATCCAAATGGATGATTGAGGCACAGCGTGCCTGGTGCTGGGTTAGCCAGGGCTTACCCAGGAGGGGCACGAAGTAACACGCGTAGCGGGGAGATCGCTACCATCTGAGGGATGGTTTCAACACAACGCATGGCCATCGCGCAGAGTACGAGTCTTGGATCGCCAGCTGTGAGCGCTCTGCGGAGGCCCTCTGGGACCATTCTCGATAGGGACTGGCATGTGTCATCACCGAGGGTTATAAAGGTCATACTTCTCTAGGATGGCGGTTGGCTAGTGAGGGTTGGCAACCCCCTAGGCCGAGGCGGGCATGCCATAGCAAGTGTGGTCCACAACATGATTGCCAAATCCTGAAAAGGTGGCGGAGCTAGGAAATGTTGGGCGAAACCGAAAGAAAGTCGGGATGATCGGTCAAGCTGGTTTGGGTATCTGGTCGAGAGTTGGTCTAGGATGGGTTGGATGGAATGGTTGGTTGATCAGTTGGGTTGAGGTGCATTAGTAGGATGGTAGATCTCTGATTTATATAAACAAGACAAATTCTAGTTGATGCTAGTTAGGATGAGTTCAAAATCTTATAAACCTGGCTTTACGCAAATAAAATAAACCTCTCCTCCAAATAAAGCCTTCTAAACACTATGTGCATTAAGGGAAGTGTTAACTAGCCAGCGTTTGGATGACGCTGACCTCGCCTACTTTCATTCTTTAGATGAGGGAATCGAGGAAGACCCATACGAGTGCCATGAAGACGACGGGCAGGACTTCGATGGACCCGAAGAGTCTTAGGGGTCGCTCCGGTCATGGTAGGACACTTAGCCGATAGGCATTCTTTTGGGTACATATTTTGGAGATGGCTGCAAACTCTATATTGTTTTGTATATTGGGGCGTGTATTGCCTGCCTTACTAATACTGCCTATGGGCATAACCAGTTATGTAATATTCAGGGATTCTATTAAATCGATGTATGCTTGTATCGGCTATGTGATCTTCCGCACTAGTGTACCATTCCAGGGCTTGTGTATGGGATTCCGACTCTCAAGGTAAGTTAAAAATGAGGGTTGACAAAGTTGGTATCAGAGCCTGCGATTGTAGGACCCATATGACTTAGAGGCCGAAATTAGGAAAAATTATATATATTTCCCTTTTTATGCTTAAAATATCCCTTTAATACTCTACTTACCTGTACTAACAAATTGTTGGTCAAAATTTTCTTTTAGATGGAGCGATGCCGCCAGCACTCCTATGCCAACAAGATGTCGACGCACAGCTACGAGGACCCACGTTACTGGAGCCAGTGGGTCCGGGGACTCCAGCAGTTGTGTCGGTCTCTATCGTTCAGCGAGAGACCAAGGTTCTTTTGGAGGGACGCCCGATCCCTTCCCCGTACTGCCTACCTCGTGCGGGTAGTCATCTACTACAACGGAGATGAGGTCGAGGCACACAGCTACGACACCGAGACGCCGAGAGATCACCTGCAGGCGGCGATCAATGATGCTGCGATGGAGGCCACCACCGAACTCCAGAGGGAGTACAGTGTTTATCTCCAGGGGGCCTATCCACTGCCGACGGCGATGCATATGTGGTCACTCCCTGGGTTCTACCGTGCCTCTGCCGATTCAGCACCAGTTGATCCGCCTGGCGCGCCTTCACGACGGCACTACTCGGGTGGTCGGAGGAGCACTGGAGGAGATCAGCCTTTTACGCTCGTCGCTCCAGCCGGGCATCTGGTTTGATTTCTCCTTAACGAGCAGATTAATAATAATTCCCTTCACTTAATCACTTGTGTGAGTAAAACTAATTAACCGCTTCTACAATCGCGTCACTTTGCTTCATCGCGGGCGCAAGATCAGGTACTACAAGATCGTGGAGGCGGATCACATGACGTTCGTGATCAACCGGCGGAGAGGAGGCGTGCAGTTCGATCTCGTGTACGACAGCATCTTCCACAACTGCAGGAGGCACGTCTTCAGGACTGCTCCACCACCTACGCTTCCGGATCAAAGCGGACGAAGCTGACACCAGCAATCTCACGCCTCGGAGATTTTTCGTGGATGGGCAATGAACTGAAACCATTCGCAGCCCTCTCATACTATGGTATGTAAAGTTGAGAGAAATGAGATAGCTGTGAACATCATAAGATGCATGCCCAAAAGCACATGCTTTTTTTATAAGCCAAAGTACATATATACTGATATGGGGGATAATATGATAAAGTTAATAGTCAGATAAAAGGTCATTTGGGTTGGGATAACGAGCTGTGGACATCTTGATATCAAAGTACAAGTTGATATGGGGGAGCACGATTCTAACTTTGTATGTATATGTTGGAAGCATTGCAGTTTGAGCAGATAATAAAAACAATTCACTTTAAATATAACAAAAGTAATAAAGCCATGAATTAAAATTAGAATCATGAATTCTCCAAATATAAGCAATAATGCATATAAATTCATGACCAACATTGACTTTAAAAACATGACAGTCATTAAAACAATCAAACTAGCATATACCTCAGGTTAGAAAGATTATGATTTGCTCTCAGATTGTAATTAAATGGTTGCTAAAATTAATTAATTAGGCAATATATCACAGGTAACATAAATATGAAAATAAAGGTTTAAACCCTACAATAGTAGGGCTCAAGCTCTAAAGGAGTCACTTGCTTCTCTATGTGTATAACCAAGTAATCACATGATGCACTAAACTTAATAGATCAAAGTAGTTGTTCGGCCAGATCAAAGCAGACACAAATCTGAACCAAACAGCAGTAAAATCACTCACTGCACTAACTAGCAAGTAAACAAAACATTACTAGTTCTCCAGGTTAACAAATAAAACGGGCAGCAATATAATTGATCAATTAAACCAATCATCATACACAAGGAGACACCATATTAAAGGACCAAGAGCAGTACTAAACTAGGTCTACTAAGACTTTAATTCACAGATTTATGAGACTCAAAACAAGCAATCATCATCGAGCAAAAAGTAACCCACAAAATAGAGTGCAAATACCCTAATGAGATACAGTCCCTATTCGAAGAATAGGTTCCCAGATATCCAATTGGCCTGTTGCACACAAAGGAAAGCAAGAACACTTATGTAGCATTGGATCCGAGCCGACAAGGAAGAGGCAAAGCGCGCACAGCGCAGTGTCCTGGAAATCATATTGCCGTGCTATAGAAGTACCACCGGCGAAGTGACCCGGACATACGATGCCGTCGCCCCCACCACGGCTGAGCCGAGGAGAGGACTCGAGGAACAAGTAGGAGCCGCGACGAGCTCACGGCAACCACCCCGTGGCCACCGGGAACCAGAGCGAGGAACCGAGCACCTCCATCTCGGCCGACGGTGGCGGTGAGCATGCTGGGAAACAAGTAGGTTACGCGAACGCAAAATTAAAATTGTCTACCTCGAATCACTCAGGAGCACATGCAAGTAGAGGATCACATATCGTTACCCTTGACGCGCAGATGCAGCGGAATCAGTTTCTCGCGCGTAGAGGAAGTAGACGTACTCGTCAAGATCACCACCGAGTGCTCGCCTGTGCTTGCCGGGTGCTCGTCAGTGATCGCCGGTGTTCGCCGAGTGCTCACCTGTGCTCGCTGACTATCCAACCGAACAGCGCATCCGCGTACGGTAGCGCCTCTAGCGGTATCCACACGTACCAAGCAGGAACGCCTCACGGGGTGTGCTAGCACCTCGCCGTGCGGCTAGGGTTTCTGGAGAGCAGGAGGGGCGCGCGACGACTAGTCGTGGTGAAAACTCAACTCATCTGTTAACGTCACCCCTATGCCTCTCCTTATATAGTCATGCTAGTGGGCTTCGGCCCGCTAGGGCTCTATCTCCTACGTAGATCATATCCACGTACAAACCCGTTAAACAGTTCCAACTCATTAAGTGTATGACCCGTTAGGTTTAGTGCAAGTCGGCCGTGGATTCAGAAACCTATTTCCAATCCACCGATCAACAATGACACCTAGCAGTACGTATTGACCCTCGAATGCACAGAATCAATATTCGGCTGAACCTTGATACACTCACATACCGATCCCTTTGCCACTCGATACTAGTCAAGATCAAGGCGAGATGCGCGCCACCCTTGTTGATGGCTCGACCACTTCACTCGGCAATGGAATGGATACTTATCATAACTAACTCCTTAGTCATGTTAGCACGACAGTGCGCTTTTTCTATCCATCCACACGAGGGGCCCAAAGGTATCTCTCCTGTTATCGAGGAGGGGCAAATCCCATCTTGATTATCACACCCCTGGCTATGTATCATGGCATACCTAGTAGGCACCTTTATAACTACCCTATTACGGTGTAGCGTTTGATGATATCAAAGTATACGAGTCAACATGCTGGGCATCCATGGCAATCTCAGGTCTAAGGACCATATAGGCGTACCACTCGAGACTATACGCTAATGGCGCTATAAGAGATAACAACTCACAGCGTTTCGGAGTAGGTCTGTCCGACTGCCCATGTTCTCTAACATGCGTCCATACTATTGGTTTGATATCTCTATATCTATGGTATGTGAAACATTACCATCAACCAATACGTATGCTGATTAAATCATAACCGCTCCTTGTAATGATATGGATCAGGGACCCGTTTAGAATAAAGTCATATAACAATGTGTTTCACAATCAAGTCGTACCCAATGGACAAAGTTATGACATTTATTCAGGAAATCGATAAACAACGTTATCATATGTACATGAACAAAGACGTGGTACAATCATCACTATGATTGTTCTAGGGCATATCCCTTTCAGAGCACGCAAACACATGGCAAACAACAGAGGCAAGGAAACACAGAGGTTAGGTAGAGATGGGAAAAAAACCAACCGAGATCGAGATGCTACGAGCGAGCTAGAGAGATTGAGCTCCTCATATAGGCGGCGCCGGTGCAACGAACCCTGAGGATTCCGGCCACCTTAGCCACATACGAATGTGCCCCCGAGCTAGGCGGAGCCAGCCCACCCAGCCATCGCCGTAAGCCCTCACGCGGGTAGGGAAATCCTACCCAGGTGAGGCTGCACCGCCTCTGCTGCTCTCTCTCTCCCCCTCTTTGACCAGCCGAAATGGGCCACAGCCCATGTGACAAAAGCACAAAAATCCCCACCCTTTTGCCTTACTCAACAAAGGTATTATCGCCGTAGAAACTCATTTGATATACTGTTATTCAACATAGGCACATATAGGTTTGAACCCATATTTAGTTACATGTAATCCAGCCTGACACAGACAATGGAGGACTTAAGCCTTGATCTAAAGCCTTGATGCGTGAGCATTCATACATATAGCACACAATACTAAGTTGCAAATTTTCACCACTAGCGGGGCAGGGCGTTATGGTCGTGTCCTTACACCTTTTCATAAGCTTATTAAAGAGTATATACCGAACTCTCATGGATCACAACCACGTGATCATCTCACATAGGTTCGTTCTTCACGAGAATCCCGTAGGAAAATTACCGAATTTCATGAAAGATTCCGAACTCATTAAGAGGTTTTATATTCAACCTTCCTACAGATTAAGCACGACAGCGAATGGGATGTTAGAAAGGTGTGCCTGATGGTATCACATAGCTTAGTTGTCCCAGAGCCTGTTTCGTGGGATCTCCGTTCATTCAGTATGGGTTACCACTATTGGTTACCACTAGCAAAGTATAAGCCACATTCCTCTAGATACTGCTTCAATAGTTGTTTTAAACAGACCCTTTGTAAAAGGATCAGCTAGATTATTATCAGACTGAGTGCATTCTACAGCAATAACACCCGCCTCTCTCGCATGTCAAGTAGACTTAACTATTCTCTTAATATGCCTCGAGGACTTCATATTGTCTTTTCTACTCTTAACCTTGGCTAAAATGATCTGGTTATCACAACATAATAAGACTGCTGGAATCAGCTTTGGCAGCATGGGTAGATCAGACAGAAGCTCTTTAAGCCATTCTGCCTCTACCGCAGCTGAATCAAGTGATACTAATTCAGCCTCCATGGTCAAGCGTACTATCACTGTCTGTTTAGCAGACTTCCAAGACACAGCTCCACCAGTTAAAGTGAAAATATATCCACTAGCAGACTTCATCTCATCTAAGTCACTAATGCAGTTAGAATCACTAAATCCCTCTAAAACAGTTGGATGGCCCGAGTAATGGATTCCAAGCTTCATAGTGCCTTTACGATACCTAAGTACTCGATGTAGTGCTACCCAATAACTATCTTCTGGATTTGTCGTGTAATGGCTTAGCTTGTGTGACATCCTAATAAATATTAGAATGTCCCAAGTTTCTTTAAAACAAAAGGCAAAAATTTAAAATTAAGTTATTATGATTCTTATATGAAAAGCCCTAAATTTTCAAACAATTATTTACATATAAGAATTTATCATACTAATTATTTTTATCATAATTTACAAAATTACAAATTTATATACAAAATCTCTCTCCTCGCTTTTATTCATTCCTCGGTCGGAACCCTAATCTTCTCTCCCTCGACTGGAATCTAGCTCGACCAGAATCCTAATTCCCTGGTCGAACCGACCTTTACTTTTCGATGCTCCGAAAACCTAATCTTGGCTGATTAAATCCTTTCCCCTCTCGGTCGAGTACGTCGAAACCCTAGTCCGACCCCTGACCAAAACCCTAAACTCTAGGTCGAGTCCACCTTTCTCTCTCTCTCACCCGAAACCCCAGTTTCGGTTGACCCCCGTCATATCCCTCGCCGGTCGAATGTTTGTCCCTCTCGGCCGACGAACCTTGAAACCCTACCTCCCCTTTCTCCTGGTCAAACCCTACACCTAACCTTGACCCCTAACCCGATCAATCGTTCTCTCTCTCTCAGCTGAGCCATACCTCACCGGCCTCTCTATTTAAACCAACAACAATCTCATCACATCAACCCTCGACCCCTGACTCGGTCGACTCTCCTCTCTCTCGGTCGGAACCCAAACCCAGCTAGCCTCTCTTGCGACTATTGACGGGTCGGACCTTCACTCGCATCGGGGCAATGTCTCTCGCAAGCCGATCCATCTTCCGGGCCGAACCACTTCTAAACTAAGGCACCGAGTCCATTGGCAATCCGAAAATTCCAATTGGGCCCTATCCATAGCCCATGAACGATCCAATCGGACTCCACCTCACTCGTCGACCTAACTCCCTGCATAAATGCGAAAATTAATTTTTTTTTATATTTATTTTTATTCGTTTATACAAAATTACATGGCGCATTGAAATTTAGACAAAAATAGGCCCCGGTCGCACTTTGAATTAGCGACCGGGTCCCGATCGCACTTTCAGGGCGCGACAGCTCGCTCAGAACAAGATGCAGCCACCTATCGATCGTTCAATTGTCGACCACACTGTAGCTACAGTGTTTTTTCAGATTTTGAACTTATTATACCTATTAACACTTCATACCATATCCAATTTGCACGAAACAAAATTTAAAATTCATGTTAAATCATAAAGAACCCATTTTTACAACACTTGTAGGTGTTTATGCAAAATAGCCACCATGTTGTTGTTATTATCCTTGCATCATTATAAGGATTCTTGCTGGGTAGACGTGTACTCACTATACAAACCACAGATAAATTTGTATTCAGGAGAAGGATTAGGTCCGGTCTATCTTCAGGATCAGAAGGATCTTGTCCCAGACAATCGATTAGGATTAGCTAACGCTCTGGGCCTAAAAATACGGCGATCAGCGCAGGAAAGTTTCTGTCCGTCAGCTTGTTTTCGCGATTCCCGTTGAATTGGATTGAATTTGGAGACATGGATCGATCCGTTCGAAAGATTATCTCGTAAGCTTTCCGTAGAGTCCTTATTTGCCTCATTTGAACTTTGTATGTGATCTGGGTGTCCGTTTGAATGTGCACTAGTCCTAAAAGTCCAAACCGGACTCGGCGGCGACTTCGACGCCCTCTCAACTTGGGCAACCGCGTCAATGATGTCCTCATCACCATATGCCCAAAGAGGGTTTGGATTTTCTCCACATAATGGGATCGTGAAAGCATAATCCCACTTTCACCCTTCATAAGCTTGACATTCAGAATAACATAAGCTTCTCCTTGATACTTCATATCAAAATTCGAAGAAAGAAACTCTTTTGTCTCATTGATGACATTCAAGTTAGTACTAAGTAGCAATATGTCATCCACGTAAAGACATAGAATGATACCATGACCCCCATGAAATCGATAATACACGTATCTGTCTGTTTCATTGACACCAAACCCAACAGACATCAATGTGTTATTGAATTTCTCATGCCATTATTTTGGGGCTTGTTTAAGACCATACAAAGACTTAATCAGGCGACAAACCTTAATCTCTCGGCCTTTTACCACAAAATCATCTGGCTTCTGCATGTAGATCTCCTCATCCAGCTCTCCATTAAGAAAAGCGGTCTTTACGTCCATTTGATGGACTAGTAGTTTATATGTAGCTGCAAGTGCTAAAAGCACATGTATGGTGGGTAACCTTGCCACAGGGGAATAGCTATCAAAATAATCTCCACCCTCCTTTTGAGTGAAACCCATAGCCACTCGACAAGAATTGTACTCTTGAATAGTACCATCGGGTCTCCGCTTTATCTTAAAGATCCATTTGCAGCCCACCGATTTACACCCACCAAGTAATTCGGTGACTTTCCACATTCCATTAGCGATGATGGATTGCATCTCACTACGGACTGCCTCACTCTAGTACTCTGCATCGGGAGATGCATATTACTCAACAAGGGTACGTGGTTCATCATTCACATAATAGATGGCAAAATCATCATAAAACGACTTTTCAATCATTTGCCTCTTACTCCTCCTCAGCTTCAAGTCAGGAGTGGGCTCAGCCAGCTCAGGAGGAAAAGAGTAATGCTCAATAGAGCCATCAGATGTGATTAATTAATTAAACCTCATAGGAAAGACAGTCTCAAAGAAAGTCGCATCACGAGACTCCATAATGTCGTTTAAAGCAATCTCGCTAGTCTCAGATTTGACCACTAGAAACCAATAGGCTGTGCTATTGGCAGCATATCCTAGAAATACACAGTCTATAATCTTAGGCCCCAATTTTCTTATCTTCGGTAAAGACAGACTGGCCTTAGCTAGGCAGCCCGAAGTCCGAAGATGAGACAGTTAGGTTTTCTCCACCTTCCAACCTTCATAAGGTGTTACCTCGTGATTGCGTGGCGCCACCCTATTCAGGACATTGTTAGCTGTGAGAAAAGCCTCCCCCCCACCATCGAACCGACATACCAGAACTTTGTAACAAAGAATTAACCAGGTTACAAAGTGTTCGGTTCTTCCGTTCGGCCACCCCATTAGATTGGGGAGAGTAGGGAGGTGTGGTTTTATGAATGATACCACTTTCTTCACTGTAATGGGCGAATTCCTTGTAGATGTACTCTCCTCCTCTATCAGACCTAAGTCGTTTAATTGTCTTTTCTAGTTGGTTCTCCACTTCAGCCTTATAGATTTTAAAATATTCTAATTCTTCATCCTTGCTTTTAATCAAGTAGACATAGGCATATCTAATACTATCATCTATGAGAGTAAAGAAATACCGCTTGCCACTCTTGGTATAAATGTCATTCATTTCACAAAGATTAGAATGTACTAGCTCAAGTTGAGAGGTGTTCCGCCCTTCAACCGAATGAAACGGTTTTCGGGTTTGCTTAGCTTGCACACACACTTCGCACTTAGAGCCCTTCTCATTTGTATATTTAGGAATAAAGTTTATCTTACTCAACCGCACAATAGTTTTGAAATTTAAATGACATAAACGAGAATGCCATACATCATGGTTTTTATTACAAATCACATTGTAAATGGAAATAAAATTCTGACACAAGACAGAGAGAGTAAACATGCCATCTCTCTCATAACCCTTGCCAACAAATGCACCACATCTAGTCAAAATAACTTCATTTGACTCGAATACCAAACGAACGCCCTGCTTACACAAGGTAGATTCACTGATCAAATTCCGCCGCATCGTGGGCACGAACAGCACATCACGAAGAACTAGCGTCTTGCCCGAAGTCAACTTCAAGCAAACCCTGCCAAATCCTCGTATCAATGTTGCTGCTCCATTATGCATCAAGACGGATCCACGATCTTGATCCTGAATTGAAGTAAAGGAGGTTCTATCAACAGCTATATAACGTGTTGCACCTCGATCCACCAGTTAAGAGATGAATCAGCCATAAAAACTCTAGGTACATACCCATCAGCTGCATCGGTAGGTTCTTCGGCAACATGTGCCTCGGCATCGCGCCCGTTCTACTGCCCAGGTGCCGGTCCCTTTCCTTTGCGATCATGGCACATATGAGCAGTGTGCCCAGGATGGCCACACACAAAGCAGAACGCTTCCCCCCTCTTCTTCTTCTCCATATTCTTGCCGTTGGCACCATTCTGGTTCTAGGTTTCTTGTTCTTGTTCTTCTTCCCACCACCTGCCTTGGAGGGCTTGGCATCAGCTACATTAGCCTGGACAAGGGAAGTAGAGTGTTTTGAGCCTCCACTAGCACGGGCCCGCTCCTCGACATTTATAGCTTCCTGAAGTTCAGGGAACGTCAGACGCTCCTTCATATGTCGGCGAGCAATCACAAAGTCACGCCATGAGGACGGGAGTTTAGCCAAGGCTACATTCACCTGAAAACTTTCAGGCATGAGACACTCGAACTGGTTCAAGTCCCTCACATGGATCTGGAGCTCCTGGACCTGCTCCAGAGTCGAGCAGGTCTCCACAATCCTATAGTTCAGGTAACTCTCAGCAACAAAACTCTCATTCCCGTTATCCCCTTTTGAAAATTTCAGCACCAGGTCATCGCACACCTCCTTGGCATCAGTGTAAGTGGAGTAGGTGTCGAAAAGCCTGTTTGACACTACGGCTAACAATCGTGCTAGGACTGCACGGTTGGCATCCTCCCAATGGGTCTTCTCCTCTCCAGAGAATTTCTTCTTCTCCTTCGGAGGATCAGAGATAACCCAATAGATCTTTAACTCTGTTAACCACAGCTTAGTACGTGCCTGCCAGCGTTTGAAGCTAGTACTGTCAAACGTTTTAGGCTTAACTACATCACTGCTACTCCCCGAGGCCATAGATAAGATCTGATTTCTGGATTGTTGGAAGCATAATAGTTTGAGAAGATAAGGAAAACAATTCACTTTGAATATAACAAAAGTAATAAAGCCATGAATTAAAATCAGAATCATGAATTCTCCAAATATATGCAATAATGCATATAAATTCATGATCAACGTTGACTTTAAAAACATGACAGTCACTAAAACAATCAAACTAGCATAAAGCTCAGGTTAGAAAGATTATGATTTGCTCTAAGATTGCAATTAAAGGGTTGCTAAAATTAATTAGCCATCCAGCAATTAATTAGGCAATATATCATAGGTAACATAAATATGAAAATAAAGGTTTAAACCCTACAGCAGTACTGCTCAAGCCCAAAAGGAGTCAATTGCTTCTCTATGTGTATAACCAAGTAATCACAGGATGCACCAAATCTTAATAGATCAAAGTAGCTGTTCAGCCAGATCAAAACAGCCACAAATCTGAACCAAACAGCAGCAAAATTACTCACTGCACTAACTAGCAAGTGGACAAAACAGTACTAGTTCTCCGGGATAACAAATATAATGGGCAGCAATATAATTGATCAATTAAGCCAATCAACAATTACCAGATCATACACAAGGATGCACCATATTAAAGGACCAAGAGCAGTACTAAAATAGGTCTACTATGCCTTTAATTCACAGATTTATGAGACTCATAACAAGCAATCATCATCGAGCAAAAAGGAGCCCACAAAACAGAGTGCAAACACCCTAATCAGAATCAGTCCCTATTTGAAGAATAAGTCTCTAGATACCCAATTGGCCTGCTGCACACAAAGGAAAGCAAGAACACTTATGTGGCGTCAGATCCGAGCCGACAAGGAAGAGGCAAAGTGCCCACAGTGCACTATCCTAGAAATCATATCGCCGTGCTATAGAAGCACCACCGGCGAAGAGATCCGGAGATACGATGTCGTCGCCCCCACCACGGCCAAGCCGAGGAGAGGACCCGAGGAACAAGTAGGAGCAACGATGAGCTTACGGCGATCACCCCGTGGCCACCGAGAACCAGAGCGAGGAACCAAGCACCTCCACCACGGCCGACACCGGCGGCGAGCACATAAACATACGGCAAACAGCATAGGCAGGGAAACACAGAGATCAGGTAGAGATGGGAAAAACCCAACGGAGATCGAGATGCTACGAGCAGGAAAGGGGGCTCCTCATATAGGCGACGCCGGTGCAACGAACCCCGAGGATTCCGGCCACCTTAGCCACGCACTAACGCGCCCCGCCGCCGCCGCAAGCCCTCACGTGGGTAGGGAAACCCTACCCGGATGAGGCTGCACCGCCTCTGCTCCTCTCTCTCCCTCTTTGACCACCCGAAAGGGGCCACAACCCATGTGGCAAAAGTCCAACATGATACACCAAGAAGCTTATTGCATGTAATTGTTCAAATTCCCCTTTCCCTTTTGCATGTACAATACGTTCTCTTTTATCAACCTTAGTTTTATGGAATTTTTAATAAAGAAGTAAACGTCCACTATTATTGGATTTGCAATTTCAATGATATTTGTATGTAAGATATTATCATCTGAGTTCTTTGGAACTTTTAATAGAGAAGTAAATGCCCAATATTGTTGAACTTGCGATTTCAGATGATACTCCCTCCATCTTTTTTTGTTTGTCGCCAACAGTTCAAACCAAATAGTCTCCAATTGTCTGTCACCGACAGTTCAAAGAAAGCCAATACGAATGTGGTCTGTCGATTTTGCCCTTGCCTCCAATGCCTCCGCCGCTCACCTCATCCTCCCATGCGCCATCTTCTTCCCCATCTCCCGAGCGCCGCCGCCGAGAGAGGAAGAAGAGGAAGCGGACGGTCGCGGGCGTGCGGGTAGTGTTGAAGAAGCAGAACCGCCCAGGCACCCCTACCCCAGCGAGGACCCGGCCATGCGCCTCGCCCAGATGGCATCACTCGTCGTGGCGCTCATGGCCACCAGTGTCGTCTTCAGCGAGAGCTGATCTACATGCCCAGCATGGCGCCCCGGTCGGCCAACCACGCTTCCCTCGAAGCAAGAGAATGCAGGCTCCACAAAGATCCCATCTCAATGCTGCTCCCTTTTGCTACCGGTCAAGAGCAAGAATGCAGTGGCTGCTGTTATGCATGGCAGCTTGAGGAAATCACCTGCAGAATGCATCAACAAGGGGGTGTATAGAGTATGGTCACCTACAGAATGCATCAGCAAGGGGGTGTATAGAGTATGCTTCTGAAAACCTAGTTCTAAGTGATGAGAATCCATCGATATTTTAACAGCCCAATTTTTGGGGCAATTCAAATTTTTGAAATTTCAAAATTAATCAAATTCATGCTGACATGTGGGACCCTCAACCTCCCTCTCTCTCTCTCTCTTCCCTCTCTCTCTCTCCTTTCTCTTTCCCCTTCTCTGCCCGATGGCCCAACCTGCCGCTCAGTCAAGCCGTGCTAATAGACAATTTTGGGGATATCATATTTTGGGGATAACTATATTAATATATAATGATAATATTACCTAATAGAGCATTAGAGCATGCATGGCATATCATTCGAGAATTAGACTCGCTAATCGATCTTAGGCATTAATGCCAAGGGTAAAGCCTAGGTCGTGCATGCATCATGATTTCTGTTGCATTAGTAAGTAATTATTGGTTCGATTGTATGATTACGCCGTGGAAGACCGTCTACCAGAGCAAGGCGAGTTAGCACTTACTCTTTAGATGTTGTCCGTATTAGGGAGAGATTGCGACTTTCCCAAGTGTGGATTAACATCGCTAATACCATGTTCACTACCAGTTTTCTGTTAGCTATCTTGTTTGTTAATTAAATGCATGCTTAGTAATCTGCCTAATTGTTAATCATGTAATACCTATACATGCCTGCCCTTGATATGTTTAGCCTTAATGACTGCCATGATTTTCATTACTCTTGCTAGCCTATGATTAGTCTGGTAATCACATTAACCCTACCTAGCGGGTAAAACATG
Source organism: Raddia distichophylla (assembly GCA_005191435.1). NCBI lineage: Eukaryota > Viridiplantae > Streptophyta > Magnoliopsida > Poales > Poaceae > Raddia > Raddia distichophylla. Next base: position 508,521 of record SPJY01037954.1, on the reverse strand, counting down.
CTTACACTGGCTTAGGCATAAACAAATCTTTCGGCTGATCGCCACGGAACGGTGAACCGATATTCATCGGTCATTCATTCTTTTCATTCAAATATGATATGACACATGACATTTAGGGCTATTAGTTGCAGGTTGGGCTGATTGTGTTTGAGGGTAAGGTTATCTGGGAGGTCGGTCTGGTTTGTTAGGTTGGTTGGGATAGTCCAAGTGTGGTACGGTCGATGAACGTGGAAGTAGAGATTGATCCGTGGGTTGCCCCTAGAGGACATCCAAATGGATGATTGAGGCACAGCGTGCCTGGTGCTGGGTTAGCCAGGGCTTACCCAGGAGGGGCACGAAGTAACACGCGTAGCGGGGAGATCGCTACCATCTGAGGGATGGTTTCAACACAACGCATGGCCATCGCGCAGAGTACGAGTCTTGGATCGCCAGCTGTGAGCGCTCTGCGGAGGCCCTCTGGGACCATTCTCGATAGGGACTGGCATGTGTCATCACCGAGGGTTATAAAGGTCATACTTCTCTAGGATGGCGGTTGGCTAGTGAGGGTTGGCAACCCCCTAGGCCGAGGCGGGCATGCCATAGCAAGTGTGGTCCACAACATGATTGCCAAATCCTGAAAAGGTGGCGGAGCTAGGAAATGTTGGGCGAAACCGAAAGAAAGTCGGGATGATCGGTCAAGCTGGTTTGGGTATCTGGTCGAGAGTTGGTCTAGGATGGGTTGGATGGAATGGTTGGTTGATCAGTTGGGTTGAGGTGCATTAGTAGGATGGTAGATCTCTGATTTATATAAACAAGACAAATTCTAGTTGATGCTAGTTAGGATGAGTTCAAAATCTTATAAACCTGGCTTTACGCAAATAAAATAAACCTCTCCTCCAAATAAAGCCTTCTAAACACTATGTGCATTAAGGGAAGTGTTAACTAGCCAGCGTTTGGATGACGCTGACCTCGCCTACTTTCATTCTTTAGATGAGGGAATCGAGGAAGACCCATACGAGTGCCATGAAGACGACGGGCAGGACTTCGATGGACCCGAAGAGTCTTAGGGGTCGCTCCGGTCATGGTAGGACACTTAGCCGATAGGCATTCTTTTGGGTACATATTTTGGAGATGGCTGCAAACTCTATATTGTTTTGTATATTGGGGCGTGTATTGCCTGCCTTACTAATACTGCCTATGGGCATAACCAGTTATGTAATATTCAGGGATTCTATTAAATCGATGTATGCTTGTATCGGCTATGTGATCTTCCGCACTAGTGTACCATTCCAGGGCTTGTGTATGGGATTCCGACTCTCAAGGTAAGTTAAAAATGAGGGTTGACAAAGTTGGTATCAGAGCCTGCGATTGTAGGACCCATATGACTTAGAGGCCGAAATTAGGAAAAATTATATATATTTCCCTTTTTATGCTTAAAATATCCCTTTAATACTCTACTTACCTGTACTAACAAATTGTTGGTCAAAATTTTCTTTTAGATGGAGCGATGCCGCCAGCACTCCTATGCCAACAAGATGTCGACGCACAGCTACGAGGACCCACGTTACTGGAGCCAGTGGGTCCGGGGACTCCAGCAGTTGTGTCGGTCTCTATCGTTCAGCGAGAGACCAAGGTTCTTTTGGAGGGACGCCCGATCCCTTCCCCGTACTGCCTACCTCGTGCGGGTAGTCATCTACTACAACGGAGATGAGGTCGAGGCACACAGCTACGACACCGAGACGCCGAGAGATCACCTGCAGGCGGCGATCAATGATGCTGCGATGGAGGCCACCACCGAACTCCAGAGGGAGTACAGTGTTTATCTCCAGGGGGCCTATCCACTGCCGACGGCGATGCATATGTGGTCACTCCCTGGGTTCTACCGTGCCTCTGCCGATTCAGCACCAGTTGATCCGCCTGGCGCGCCTTCACGACGGCACTACTCGGGTGGTCGGAGGAGCACTGGAGGAGATCAGCCTTTTACGCTCGTCGCTCCGGGTGGCGAACAACGAGCTGAGGGTGGTGGCGAGACGGCTCCATCACTATCATATGAGCCTTGCCATTGCGACACGTCTGCGGGACCTGGCGAGGGAGGCGCTTCATAGACGCCAGGAGGCGGAGGCACGACAGGTGCTGGCACAGTGTGACCAGCGGTACCCTTTGCTCTCACCTCCGGGGCCGGAGTATCCGCCTTCGGAGTATGAGAACCGCCGCAACACAATGCGAAAGCGGACTCTGCCGCACTGAGCCTTGGTGGGGATACCGCACCATGGGTCGTCTTCCTTTAGAGGCTCCACTGGAGCAGCCGCCGATGGACGCCGACTCCGACTCCAACACCGACACTGGAGGCGACGATGCCCCTGCACCGCTGGCTCCGGGACCGTCTACTGGCCCGTCCTTCGCCACCGGCTTAGACTTCCTTCCGTTTTGTCTACTCTCGCCGTCGTCGTTGCTAGAGCTTGTAGTCTCTCTCCGTGAGCCTTACAGTCGTCCGCCCTATTAGATGATGGGCTTTAGTTGGCATTGTTAGATGGATGGCTGATGTCGTAGTTGATGATGGACATATTTGATGTATGATGATTTGTCGAGCCCTACCAGAGGATGGGCAAAAACATTTGGTATGTACCTTATTTTGCTTGCCCCTATGTGGCAAGGGTTATCGAGACATGTTTAAATTGCTTTGAAATTTGTTCTACCTTGCTCCCATGACTTGATTGATTCTGCTTCTGTGTCACATTTCAATTTATTTTGTGCAAACTTCATGCATATTTATATACATGAGCATCAACTATAGATGGCAAGAGGTATAGCGGAGCTGGTCGGGCCCGTGGTGCTGGTGCTGCTGTAGACGCTGGTCAAGGCCGAGGACGTGGCCACGGTCTTGAGGACATTCCGGCACCACCACAGGGAGGTCCGACACTAGGGCAAGTCATGGATTTCCAAGCCCAAATGCTCGGTGAAGTGCTCCACGAATGGAGACAAGTGAAGAACCACCATGGAATGAAGCTTGCAGACATCTTGCGAGCGAAGCCCTCGGTGTTCACCGACGCCAACGAACCTATGGAAGCGGAGGACTGGTTCCGAACTATCAAGAGTTAGCTAACTCTGATCCGCTGCCTCGAAGAGGATATGGTGCTTCTCGCCACCCATCAATTGGACGGGGTTGCCGCCGACTGGTGGGAAAACTACGTCACCGCTCGTCATGGTGACGACGAGGGTGACGAGGGAGCTGCAGAAGAACCAACTGAGCAGGAGGCTCAAGGAGGGCAAGGTGGTAACGAAGATGAAGACATAGATGAGGATGGCCTGGGAGAAAACCTTCAGCCCATCGCAAATCACGTAAAGGACATCCTATGGGAGGAATTCGAGACTGCCTTTCGATCATTCTACTTGCCCCGTGGAGTCATTTGCATGAAGAAGTAGGAGTTCCACCAACTGAATCAAGGGAACTCCTAATTACCTGACTCAGTTCAACCAGCTAGATGCTCTGCCCCGGGTGATGTCGAAGATGAAGATGAGAAGATCGACAAGTTCCTAGAGGGTATGCTCCCCAGCCTGCGTTTGTCTGATTTTGCTGGATTACCATGACTTCCAGCACATGGTAAACAAGGCCCTGATCCTAGAAAACGAGATGAAGGGCATGGAAATCACTCGAAAAAGGAAGCTGGCAGTTCGAGCTGGGGCAAATTCGAGCCAAGGCAAGGCGAGTGCAACTAATTTTCCTCGCCCTGTGACACAGTACCAAAGGACGCAACCTCCATATTGCCCAGCACCGACCCACCAGAGCCTCGGAAACGGGGCTACAGACCATGGGAAGGCCATCTGCTCCTCCCCAAGCTTACAACCAAGCTACTTCTACCGATCGATTTTCTGGAGCTTGCTTTCTCTGCCACAAGCCTGCGTCTTTCAACACGGTGAACACACCAACCAGATGTCAAGCGCCGCCAGGAAGAGAAATGGGACAAGGGTCCGTGGCCGTATCAGCCACCAATGCTGGCCGAGGGAGGCTCAATCATGTCACCGTCGAGGAAGCCGAGGAAGCACCGGGCGTGCCGATGGATATGATTTGCGTTACTCAACAACCTAGTGCTAGTACTTTTCAATTCCGGAGCATCGCATTCATTCATTGCATAGCACTATGTGGATAAGTATGGGCTACATACCTTCCCGCTAATTAAGACTCTGGTAATAAGGTCTCCGGGAGATATGCTTACAGCCATCAGGGCGTGTCAGTATGTAGAAATAAGGCAGGAAAATAATAGCTTTCACTTTGACCTTATGGTCATACCCTGCCATGTGATAGATGTCATCATTGGGATGGACTGGCTCCAACGCTATCAAGGAGTAATAGACTGTGCCCGTAGAGAGATCAAGCTGCTTCAGAGTGGTTGTCACGAGACCATTTGGAAGGTAGACAACCCTTTTTGATGGGGCAGAGCAATCTGGTCTCTTAAGAAGGACGATCCCACGTTGGTGACCGTGGTAAAAGAGTACCTCGACGTATACCCCCAAAGAATTACTAGGTCTACCGCCGGATCGTGGCATGGAATTTCCCATCGACTTAATCCCGGGAACCACCCCAATTTATAAGCCATACTACAAGATGAATCCGATGGAGCTGGCTGAGCTGAAGAAACAGTTGGATGAGATGCAAGGCCAAGGATTAATCCGCCCCAGTTCCTCAACATAGGGTTCCCCAGCCATGTTCGTGGATAAGAAGGATAAGACCTGGAGGATGGTGGTGGATTATCGAGCCCTGAATGCCGTTATCATCAAGAATAAGTATCCTCTTCCCCGGATCGATGATCTGTTTGACCAATTGAGGGGTGCCAAGCACTTCTCAAAAATCGATCTTCGGTCGGGATATCACCAAGTCCGAGTTAGGGAGGCAAACATACCCAAGACAGCCTTCACCACCAGATACGGACTGTACGAGTACCTACTGATGTCGTTTGGTCTGACCAACGCCCCAGCCCATTTTATGAATATGATGAACAAGATTCTGATGGAATTCCTGGACCACTTTGTAGTGGTTTTCATCGACGACATCCTGCTATATTCCAAGGAAGATGGGGAACACAAGAAGCATCTACGCCTGGTCCTAGAGAAGCTCAGAGAATACCAACTCTACACGAAGTTTAGCAAGTGTGAGTTTTGGATTGACGACGTCAGTTTCTTAGGCACATTGTATCCGCCGATGGAATCAAGGTGGACCCAGCTATGGTGGCTACGGTGATGGAGTGGACAGCACCCACGTCTGTTAATGAAGTAAGAAGCTTCCTTGGAATGGCGGGATACTATCGGCGTTTCATCGAGAATTTCTCGAAAATGGCCCGACCAATGACACAACTCTTGAAGGACAAGAAGTTTGAATGGACGGATGCCTGTGTGAAAAGTTTTCAGGAGCTCAAGCAGCGACTTACGTCCGCCCCAGTGCTAGTGACACCTGACACCAGTAAGAAGTTCGAGGTGTACTGCGATGCCTCCAAGTGGAAGGGTGGTTGCTTATGCATCACGTCAGCTAAGGAAGCACGAGATCAACTACCCCACCCATGACCTGGAGCTGGCTACGGTAGTGCATGCCCTAAAGATATGGAGACACTATTTGGTAGGTCGGCCCTGTGACATATTTACCGACCATAAGAGCCTGAAGTATGTGTTCACCCAGAGCACCCTTAACATGAGTCAAAGGCGATGGCTAGAGCTGATCAACGACTATGAATTGAATATTCATTACCACCCTGGAAAGGCCAATGTCATAGCCGACGCTCTTAGCCGCAAGTCCCAATGCAATCACATGGAGATCGACTCGGTTCCAGAACAAATAGTCAAGGATTTAAGTCGTCTCAGGATCGAAGTGGTCAACCGAGGGTACCTGGCCAATATGGAAGTTAAGCCGGATCTGCTCGATGAAATCAAGGATAAGCAGAGGGATCATCCCAGCACCCAGAGGATCGAAAGGCTCATCTCCCAAGACAAGAATTACAAGGTTTCTTAGGATGATCAAGGGGTGCTGTGGTTAGGGAAGCGGATATTCGTCCCACAAGACTCGGCCCTGAGAGACCTTATTCTCTCTGAGTCGCATAATTCCCCTTACACCCTACACCCAGGAAGCACCAAGATGTATCAAGACATGAAGCTGCGATTCTGGTGGCCAAGGATGAAAAGGGACATAGCGGAATATGTGGCTCAATGCCATGTTTGCCAACAAGTCAAGGATGAACATCAGCGACCAGCTGGACTACTCCAACCCCTTAAGGTCCAGGAATGGAAGTGGGAAGAGATTGCCATGGATTTCATACTTGGACTCCCCAAGACCAAGGTGGGATATGATTCCATTTGGGTTGTAGTTGATCAATTAACTAAGGTCGCCCACTTCATGCCAGTAAAAACGAGCTACAAGGGAGAAAAGTTGGCTGAACTATATATGGCTAGGATAGTGAGCCTTCATGGCGTTCCCAAGCAAATTGTGTCGGACTGAGGGACACAGTTCACATCACAATTGTGGGAAAATCTGCATTGCGCATTGGGGACCAACCTGTCATTCAATAATGCCTTTCGCCCACAAACGGATGGGCAAACTAAACGGGTTAATCAGATTTTGGAAGATATATTAACAACCTGTGCACTGGAGTTCTCCGCGGACTGGGAAAAGTGGCTGCCCTACGCGGAATTTGCTTATAACAACAGCTTCCAGTCTAGTCTAAAGATGTCACCTTTCGAGGCCTTATATGGACGCAAGTGTAGAACCCCTCTCCGTTGGTCCGAAACAGGAGAGAACCAAGTTTTCGGCTCGGAAACCCTTAAGGACGCAGAGGATAAGGTCCGAATTATAAGGGAAAGATTACTGGCCGCCCAATCAAGGCAGAAAAGTTATGTGGATAATCGACGAAGAGACCTCTCTTTCCAAGTGGGAGACTCGGTTTACCTCAAGGTAGAGCCATTGAAAGGAAATCAGAGGATCCATAAGAAGGGAAAACTAGCACCATGCTATGTGCGACCATACCCAATCACTGCTAGAAGAGGGCAAGTAGCTTACCAGTTGGACCTACCGGTAGAACTGGGAAACGTCCATAATGTCTTCCATGTTTCACAGCTCAAGAAATGTCTTCGAATCCCAGAAAACGAGTTGGTTGATCATCCAGAGCAAACCATGGACAAAAATCTCACTTATGAAGTACGACCGGTTAGAATCATGGACACTATGGAGAAACAAATGAGGAATAAGATCATCAAGATGTGTAAGGTTTAGTGGAGAAACCAAACTGACAACCAGCCTACCTGGAAACCCGAAGAGCTACTTCGACAAAAGTACCCCGATTTGTTCACCGACTAGGTACGCAATCTTGAGGTCGAGATTTTCTTTTTAGGGGGAGGGATTTGTAACAGCCCAATTTTTCAGGGCAATTCATAATTTTTCAATTTCAAAATTCAATCAAATTCATGTTGACATGTGGGCCCCTCAGCCTCTTTCTCTCTTTCCCTCTTCCCTCTCTCTCCTTTCTCTTTCCCCTTCTCTGCCCGGTGGCCCAGCCCGCTGCTCAGTCAAGCCGCGCTGCCACCCTGCTCTGCTTTTCTCTGCACTAGGCCGCGCCGTGCGCCGCACCCGCCATCATCGCCGTGCCGCGCCGCGCCGCTCTCTGTTGCGCCACGCCGGTCCCGTCCTCGCGCCACCCTCTTCCCGAGCCGCTATGAGTGCACCTTCGGGCACAAAGCACCACCTCACGCCTACAAAGCCAGGAGCTCCCCTGCCGGCGCCGGTTTCCGTTTTTCCCCGAAATTCACTCCTCGCCGGCGCCGAAGCAATCCTGACGAATCCGTGAGCCACAGCTCAACCCCTTCCTTCCCGAGCTACTAGATAGTTCCCTAACCCTTTCGCCTCGATCAATTTCAGCTGGGATGCTCGAAGCTGTCGTGCGCCTCCGCCTCTGTTTCAGCCGTCGACGAGCTTTCCGTTGCTAGCCGCCTCCGTCCATCCGCGTGCTTGTCCTTGAGCCCTGTAAGCATCTACGCTACCCCTGCATGCTCTCCTTCCATTCCCGTGGCTTGTACTTCCTTAGCGGGCGCGTCTGTCCTCGTCGCCATCATCGTCGGCCACCTGGCCTCGCTCGGAGGAAGACAATGAGCGGTAGCCGTCGGATCTTGTGCTAGGATTCGTGCACAGACATGGCCATTGTGCCACTGAACTGCAGGACCCACTTGCCAATGTTCCCTGTGAGCGCTGGGTCGAAACCGCGTCGTTGAGTCACTGATGCGTGGGCCCTAGACCCACTGCGCAGATTCACTAGAAGCGCCTGCGTGCGTGGCGCGAACCCCGTGCATTGGCGACCCACTAGAATCCGCCTTCTGCGTAGCCGACATTGTGGGCGCGTTGCACGTGCGCGTCTAGGCCGTGGGCCGATTTGATCTTTGGGCCGGTTCGTTGGTGGACACGGCCCAGTGGGATTTAACGGTTAAATACTGATTTAATCATTTAGTTAATTACCAAAATAGATATTGGTTTATTTAATATAGCTAGAAACTTCCAAAAATCTAGAAATATTTAGATAATTAGTAGAGGCCATTTCAGATTTTATAAATGTATGATAATAGCCACTGGAATGAAGAAATGGAACTGTTCCTTAATTTGGATAGATTTTCCTATAAGAAAATGAATAAAATAGAAACTAAGGTAATTATGATTATATTAAATAAAGATTCTCACCCTAAAATAATTAAGGTAATAAAATGGGTAAATAATTGCCATAATAAATTTACAATATTTTAAGAATTCCATTCATGCCTTAATATATTCATAGGAATATTTATTTGCTAGACACCATTAAATAATTAACACACCTCCTATTAAATTATTTAAGGAGCTGACTTTAGAAAATATATTGATGTGAGATATAACTTAGGATTACCTCAATTATTTAGAAGCACCTTGTAAATGTCAACTCCGATAAACCTTATCCCGTATGTATGTTAAACTTCGATGAGATGTCATCGTATGTCGTCCCACAAACCACTAATTGCTCTATGTTGACCATGACCTACGATATCGTATATTGGGGATAACTATATTAATATATAATGATAATATTACCTAATAGAGCATTAGAGCATGCATGGCATATCATATGATAATTAGACTCGCTAATCGATCTTAGGCAGTAATGCCGAGGGTAAAGCCTAGGTCATGCATGCATCATGATTTATGTTGCATTAGTAAGTAATTATTGGTTCGATTGTATGATTACGCCGAGGAGGACCATTTACCTGAGCAAGGTGAGTTAACACTTACTCTTTAGATGTTGTCCGTATTAGGGAGAGATTGCGACTTTCCCTGGTGCGGATTAACATCACTAATACCATGTCCATTGCCTAGTTTTCTGTTAAATATCTTGTTTATTAATTAAATGCATGCTTAGTAATCTGCCTAATTGTTAATCATGTAATACCTATACATACCTGCCCTATCAATGTTTAGCCTTAATGACTGCCTTGATTGTCATTACTCTTATTAGCCTATGATTAGTCTGGTAATCACTTTAACCCTACCTAATGGGTAAAACATGCTTAGACTGGCTTAGGCATAAACAAATATTTCGGCTGGTCGCCACGGAATGGTGAACCGATATTCACCGGTCATTCATTCTTTTCATTTAAATATGATATGACACATGACAGTTAGGGTTATTAGTTGCAGGTTGGGCTGATTGTATTTGAGGGTAAGGTTATGTGGGAGGTCGGTCTGGTTTGTTAGGTTGGTTGGGATAGTCCAAGTGTGGTACGGTCGATGACCGTGGAAGTAGAGATTGATCAGTGGGTTGCCCCTAGAGGACATCCTGATGGATGATTGAGGCACAGGGTGCCTGGTGCTGGGCTAGCCAGGGCTTACCCAGGAGGGGCACGGAGTAACACGCATAACGGGGAGATCGCTACCATCTAAGGGATGGTTTTCAACACAACGCGTGGCCATCGCATGGAGTACGAGTCTTGGATCGCTAGCTGTGAGCGCTCTGCGGAGGCCCTCTGGGACCATTCTCGATAGGGACCGACATGGGTCATCACCGAGGGTTATAAAGGTCATACTTCTCCAGGATGACGGTCGGCTAGTGAGGGCTGGCAACCCCCTAGGCCGAGGCGGGCATGCCGTGGCAAGTGTGGTCCACAACAGGATTGCCAAATCCAGGAAAGATGGCGGAGCTAGGAAATGTTGGGGGAAAACGAAAGAAGTCGGGATGATCGGTCAAGCTGGTTTGGGTATCTGGTCGAGAGTTGGTCTATTATGGGTTGGATGGAATGGTTGGTTGATCAGTTGGGTTGAGGTGCATTAGTAAGATGGTAGATCTCTGATTTATATAAACAAGACAAATTCTAGTTGATGCTAGTTAGGATGAGTTCAAAATCTTTTAAAACCTGGCTTTACGCAAATAAAATAAACCTCTCCTCCAAATAAAGCCTTCTAAACACTATGTGCATTAAGGGAAGTGTTAACTAACCAGCGTTCGGATGATGCTCAGTTCGCCTACTTTCATTCTTTAGACGAGGGAATCGAGGAAGACCTGTACGAGTGCCATGAAGACGACCGGCAGGACTTTGGTTGACCTGAAGAGTCTTAGGGGTCGCTCCGGTCATGGCAGTACACTTAGCCGATAGGGATTCTTTTGGGTACATATTTTGGAGATGGCTGCAAACTCTGATATTGTTTTGTATTTTGGGGCGTGTATTGTCCGCCTTACTAAAACTGCCTTTGGGCGTAACAAGTTATGTAATATTCAGGGATTCTATTAAATCGATGTATGTTTGTATCGGCCATGTGATCTTTCGCACTAGTGTACCGATCTAAGAGCTAGTGCATGGGATTCCGACTCTCAAGGTAAGTTAAAATTGAGGGTTGACAGATATAATATGAAATTCTTCAATCGGTCAGTGTGGTGTGGAATTGTGAGTGACCTGGAGTTGCATCATAATGTTGGCTCTACCCGGAGTATTTCAGAATTTCAGACAACATAAGCATGTAGCTAGCTAGATAGCTAGATTATTAGTTACTCTGCAGTATGTGTGTGAGAGAGATGGTGTATTATAAGAAGAGCTTGTAACTTCAGATTGTAGTTTCAAGTTTCAGATGTTGTAATTTCATATTGTAAGGAGAGCTTCTTTCATGTACTCTAGAAATTCATGTACATAAGGCTTTTATTTTTCAGGGATAGAAATGCATAAGGCTTCTTTCATGTACTTTAGAAATGTTCCATGCTCCATGTTCTTTTCAACGAGTAGGCTGCATTACATGAGCAGCTGAGATCCTATGCATTTCTTCTTGTATTGCAATTTTGATGCACTATTGTAGCTTCAGAATTGATGCACTCCGGGAGTAATTTTCGGAAAATTTAATGCACTCCTATAGCAACAAAATTGATGCACTCCAGGAGTAATTTTCTAAAATTTTGATTTAATGTTGTAGCTTCAGAATTGATGCATATCAGGAGTAATTTATACATGTGCAAGGATCAATCATATTGCTGAAAATTTCAGTACAAGCTCCTGACATGCATAAAGTCCAGGTTCAGAATGTGAAAATACTCCTGTACAGTACTGTTGAACCAGCAGTAACATGTAAAAATACTCCTACCAGCAGTAACATGCAAAAATGTGTGTATGCTAATGATGAGCGCGGACGCGGGTCCCGATATTCTGGTGAGAGACGACGAGGATAATTCGGTAGATGTCACGGATACCTATACGATCCGGCTTCCAACCCCATAAGGAACTGGAAATCCCGACGATCGCTAAATCACCACAATGATTGTTATTGACCGAACCAGAGGCACGATCGACTTGTCCACGAAGGACGGTTCCTGCAGGAAACCGAAGAATGAGCAAGAACACAAGATAAGTAATCACAATTGCGAATATAGATTAAGATCAACTGGGGTTCAGAAACTTAGTCCTGTTGGTCTAGCCGATATAAGAAGAACAAGGCGAAATCTCACACAACCGTAACGAAATCAACTAAACAAAACCCAACTAAAACGAAGCACGGCGAGAAAATTATATAGGGCAGCGGCCAGATGAGGGGTGCCCAAACAGGTGCCCACGCATGCTCAACCCTAACTCTAGGGGTACACGGCCTTTGGGCCAAAAAAATACGGCGACGCAGCGGCGAAAAGTTTCTGTCTGTCCGCTTGTTTTCACGATTTCCGTTGACTTAGATTGAATTTGAAGGCGTGGTCAGATCCGTTGGAAAGCTTATCTCGTAAGCTTTCCGTAGAGTTCTTGTTTGCCTCATTTGGAAGTCGTATATGATCTGGGTGTCCGTTTCAAGGTATACTTGTCCTGGAAGTCCGAATCGGACTCGGCAGCGAATTCGACGTTCTCTTGACTTGGGCAACCGCATCAATGATGTCCTCATCAGCTGAGAAAATACTCATGGAGTAACATGTATGCCTCAACTGGAGCAACATTCACTAAATAAGCAAAGCATTCATCCATGTACAGTACAGCTGAACCCCAACATTTATAAGAGGAGTACTTGTGCTCATTTCTCAAAAAAAAAAAAATTATTAGCCCAACAAAGCAATCCCAAATTCTGAGATTGAAAATGGTACTCCCTTTGAACATAAAAGCTCGTCACTCCAAAAAATTACAGAGTGCTATTGCTACTAAAAAATTAAAATGTGCTGTTGAATGAAGCAAAAAAAACAATATGTTGACTGAAGCAAAAAATTATAATATGTTTTTGTTGTTTCTTGCCCCTTTTCCCTCCTCCTCCTTGAACATTTAGCCCACCTTGCGCAACCCTACAGGAGGAGAACAGAACACAATTGTGTTAAAACCAAGTGTTTGAGAACACCAGAGACCATATTGTAGGAACTCACCATGTGTACATGATGCAAACATTGATATGATCAACCAATCTGTCTCTGCTCTTTGCTTGACTGCTATGCATGCTTAAGGAAATCAATGTTTCTGAACTTGATGTGCTCAGTCTACTCACTTTCAGATGCAAGGAGTGTAGTATACCAATCATCCAAAACCAATGAATGAAATGAATCCTGCTAGTTCATAGTTCTAGTCTGCCCATTTAAAACCAAATGCATTGAGTAACAATCTAGAACTATGAACATGAATATGAGTTATGTTTTCAGATGCATTCTTTGATTTGAGGATTGCAAAATGAAGAAAGAACAAGCAAGCTGATCTAATCTCGTACCTCGGGGATTGAGAAATCGGGTGCGGCGCCAGGGCTGCGACGGAGGGAACGGCGACGGGGAGGGACCGCGGCGGAGGGAGCAGCGCTAGGGCTGTGACGGGGAGGGATACCGGCGAAGTGAGCAGTACCGGCGGCGGGGAGGGAGCACCGGCGGTGGGGATGGACCACGACGGAGGGAGCGGTGCTGGGGCTGCGACGGAGAGGGACCACGGCGGAGGGAGCAGCGTTAGTGGCGGGGAGGGAGGTACCGCGACGATGGGAGCGGCGCCAGGACTGCAACAGGAATGGCCCGCGGTGGAGGGAGGAGCCCCGGCGACGGGGAGTCCATTGCTCAGGACGAGCACACAAACCAGGAAAGAAGACAATTGAAGGGTAAATTAGTAATTTCACCTCTTCCTTGATGTTTTCAACGCTGTCAGAAACATCAAATAAAAAAAGATGGAGTATTTATAAAATACGGTTTTGATGCTTCTCAGACGACTGATTTTTAAATAAGTCTCAGTCGACTTTCACATAACTAAATTCTACCATTAGATCTTTTATATGTCCTACAAAGACGTTTGATCAACTGTCTAGAAAATCGACTGAGAGATAAATAACTCTCAGGTGCCTGATAATAAGTCAATCCCTATAAGATAACTATAGGTCCAACATGTTTGTCCTACTTGATGCATCTTGTGAATGGAAATTCAAAATATATGTAAATGGACATTGAGGAATAGTATAGCAAATTAAACAAGTACAGAAAGAATTTATGAAATGGTCAATTAGCTTTCCAAATATAGCTAATTCAAACAACACAGCAGCGTCCGGCTTCTATCAGAAAGCTCAAGGTTAATGGGGGACTGGGTAAAACAAACATGAATAATGAATTAGCGGTGTATCCAAAAAAAGCGCTGATAAATTTGCTTCAGCGTGGAAGCTTCCGTAACTTGGATGAAAAATAAATAGCTTACATATTTTATCAGGTATGACCAACAAGGGTTACATGTGTAACTATTTATTCCGATTTTGAGTGTACCCAGGAACGTGAGCGCCATCTTATGACAAAACTAGAGCAGAGCAACGTTAAACTGGTACAGAAGAAACAACTAATCACATCCTAATGATGTGAAACTTATCTTGATAGATGATACAAAACGTTTGCATACCACAAGGCAGCTGAGTAAGACATAACAGAATCACATGGGCCTGACAAATTGGTAGCTGCTTGCATCCCGGATGCTTATTTGAAGTAACAAGGGTCCACCAAAACTCTTCACATCACAATCAATTTTTGGTTGTGTCTAAAGGGAACTTCAGTTCAAATAGACTTGGATTCAATGAAGCTCTTCAGGTAAGTTGGCCTTGGACTCGATGACCCTCTTTGCAAAAGATGGTAAACAAAATGATGCTGAGTGGATCTGAAAAACAACATGCAGTCAGATAACAATACCACAAGTTTTAGGCAAGGACTGTCAGAAGTCAGCAAAAACACACCTCATAATTGTAGAACTTTAGGTTTCCTTTCGATTTTGCAGAATACTCGTCCTCCTCAATTTTAAAAACAGGGTGCTGGAAATCAACGATGGGCCCCTCGGTGGAGCAAAGCATGAAACCGATCACTCCACTGCAATGGAAACATATTAACTCAGGGAGAGACTATGAAGGAAAAACTGTTTCAGGCACACACACAGGATCAGTTGAGCATACCTAGGATATGTAGGTACTGTTGTCCAGGCATAACTGACCGAACCTTTAAAAACTTCACGACAATTGACAATAATATCTTCAATAATGTGCATATGCAGCCATATGCTCTCTGCCTGAGTGCATACAACTCCACCTGGACGCAGAGCTCTGGCAACAGACTTAAAGAAAGGCTTCTCAAAAAGCTCTTGAGCGGGACCTGGTCAGGCAAGAAAATTTGATGAACCATCAACAATGACAGTAGTTAAAATATGCACATGATGTATAATAATCACCTATTGGATCAGAGGAATCCACAATAACTGCATCATAAGTACCCTCTGGAACATTTTTCAAAAAGGCAACACCTGCACAAACAACAGAGAAATTAAATAAAGCATAAATATTTAGTACAAAATCATTTTACAAATAGATTTAAAAAATACATACTCTACTGTGAGCACTTGCAATACCAGAAAAAACAAAAGTTTGGTATTTCACAATGATTGATAAAAGAGTGTAGAATTATGTAGATTTTCAAAAGTGCGTCATTTTTTTTATTCAGGATGAAATAGCCAACAAAATATGCCAAAAAAACACAAATAGTAGGATTAGTCTATTAGAGCCAAAAGTTGTGCATCCAATTCATTTATTTTTGTTAATGTAAAATATTTTGAACTAGTGTGTAATCTGCTAGGCTTTGTCAGCTTTGATGACTTCTACGGATCCTTCATTGGTGATGGAGCTTTCTTAGCCAGTGACATCAAGCTCAATGGACAAAATTATCGAGACTGGGCCTCATCAGTACGCATGTTGCTTCGCTCAATCAGTCTTGTTTCACATATTGCTGAGGATCGGCCTCCTCTTCATGATATCAGCACGTAATTTGCGGCAGATCGCAGATGACCTCGTGATGGGCATTCTATGTATGAGTGCAGAAATCCCCATCCAAGCAACCTTCATTAATATGGCTTTCAGCAAAAGAGATGTGAGAGAACTTGCAACAGTGGTATCAGCACACACTAGCAAGGCACCGCGCTACTCACTTGAGCGGCACCTCACCAACCTGCAGCAGCATGAGCCATCCATAGAGTATTATTATAATGCATTTACTAGCATCTCCACTCAACTAGTAGCCATGACTCCTAAACCTTGCTCTAGATATGAGGATTGTTGTGCCAGAGAGAGCTATGAACAGCAGCGGTTGATGTTTGCATAGACTGCAGCACTGCTGGCTGAAACTAGACTTTAGTCCCTGGGTACTTCTTCAAGGATTACTACTCACTGTGTTACCAACTGCTCCATCTGCAGGGGCACCACTCCTAGTGAGATTTGTCCGCATTGCAAGAAGATTGGACATATGCAAATCGTTGTTTCAAGTTTCATCCTGAGCTACTAGCAGCATATCGGGCCAGAGCGCATCTGCGCAGGCTCATCGAACCTCGAGATCTTTTGTGGATACGCCCACAACAGCTGCTGTCATATCAACTTCTAGGGCCTCAATTTCAGGATCTGTGCAATGTCAGTTAAAACCCTCCTCTGGTTCTCCTACTACATCACAATCTATCTCAAATACTTGGATTCTAGATTCTGGTGCTTCATAATGTAAGCCCATTATGAAGGGTGTCTCCGTTCAAACAGCTGATGGGACATCTTGCTTGATTACACAACATGGCACTCTTTCTAGTCCTAAGTTCAATTGTTCCTGATGTTTCCCTTGTCCCTCAGTTGTCTATGAACCTCATGTCTGTTGGACAGCTTGATGATATGAATTGTTTCATTGGCTTTGATAGTTCTGGGTGATTTGTGCAGGATGGTCAGACAAGGACTCTTGTTTGTACTAACAATCACCATGAAGGAGCTCGGGGACTCTGCTTTGGATTATCTAAACCTTCCTACATCTTCTGCCCTCTCAGTTGGGACCTATTGTCAGGTCTGCCTCTTTTGTGACCTACAAGTGACGTCACTGTTTAGATCATATATGTGCTCTCATTTGTGTATTGTCGATCAGGGTGTCCTTGCCCATGTCTCTGTTGACAACTCTATGAGTTGTACTGGTTGTAAACTTGGCAAATAGATTCATCTTCCCTATCTATTTGACCTTTTACACTCTGATGTATGGGGACCATCATCTTTTGCTTTTAAGAGTGGTTATCATCATTATGTCATTTATTGATGATTACTCTCGTCATACTTGGATCCATTTCATAAAAATCATTCTCAAATACACTCTATCTATCAATCATTTTCTCATATGGTTCACTCAATTCTCTACTGCTATTCATGTCCTTCGTTCAGATTCAGGGAGAAGAGTACATCTCTTCATCTTTTCATCAGTTTCTTGACTCTGAGGGTACCCTTCCTCAACTCGTGTACTGGTGCAATGATGCTCATGCTCGGAATGGTGTAGTTGAGAGGAAACACCGTCACATCATTGAAACTACTCTTTTTGTTGCAACTTTTGTTCCCTCAATTTTTTGTGTTGAGGCAGTTTCTACTGTTGTCTATCGTATCAATCTTCAATGTTCCTCTCGTTTAGAAGGGAAATGTCCTGCGGAAGTTTTGTTTGGTTCACCTCCTAGACATGATCTTCGAGTTTTTTACTACACTTGCTATGTTCTTCAGCCTCGTGAGCACACAAAAATTGACTTCTCAATCGGTTGAGTGTCTTTTTTTATTAAAGTCTTGAGCGTAAGGGGTATCGGTATTACGATCCCTCTGCTCGTCGTATCCGTATTTCTTGTGACGTCATTTTTATTGAAGATAACCCATTCTTTCACACTTCCACATCCTCATCTTCCTCGCTTATAGAATCTTCGTCTTTTCTTTATCTCCCACCTATTCCCTCTTCAGTTATAAAGTTGTCCCCCCCACATAGATTCTACGCCTAATGGTCCTTCACCAACTAATCTCTCGAACTCATCTCTTGTTTTATCTCATCCTTCTCTTCCTTTTCATTCTCCTCTTCCTTTTCGCTATAGTCGTTCTCAGCCTTCCATTATTCTTGCACCAGTTCCTTGTAAAAACTCGACTAATTGCGCAGAGGCTCCTATTGATGATCCACTCTGTACCACAAAGGTATGACATGCGTGATCGTACAATTATCTCTACTTTTGATCAATATGGTTTCTATGTTGCTAGAGTTGTTCAAGAACCATGCAATTATCAGGCGGCAGTGGCTATACTTGAGTGGCAATTCGCTATGTCTCATGAACATGCAACCCTAGAGCTCAATGATACTTGGGAGCTTGTTCCCTTCTCAAGCAAGGCCTATCACCTGTAAATGGGTATAGAAGGTGAAAACCATGTGCGATGATTCAGTAATGTTGTAAAGCACATCTTGTTGCACATGGTTTTCAACAGGTCTTAGGTCGTTATTATGACGAGATGTTTGCCCCGATTGATCATATGACTACAATTAAGACTCTTCTTGCGGTGGTTGTTGCTAGTTCTTGGATCATATTTCATATGGATGTTCAAAATGCTTCTCTTCATGGTGATCTTCATGATGAGATACATATCCGCTCTCCTCCTAGGGTAGAAGCTCCACCAGGATTTGTTGACTAAAGAAAGCTCTCTATGGGTCTTAAACAAGTGCCTCGTGCCTGTGTGAGCGCTTTATTTCTATGATTTGTGATGTTGGCTTCCATCCAAGTGCCCATGATCCAACCCTATCCATTCACATATCTAAGCATAGTTGTACTCTTATGTTGCTATAAGTGGATGGCATGTTAATTACAAGGGATGATTTAGAATACATTGTTTTTGTAAAAGATAAACTCAGTTAACAATTCAAGAAGTCCGACTTTGGTCCTCGGTTATTTCCTTGGTATTAGGGTCTCCTCGACACCTGACCGGAACTCTCATTACCTTTAAGATCATATTGCTCGATCAAGTCTCACTGATTCTAAAACGGCCACTCCTACAGAATTGCATCTTCAGCACTCCTTTGGATGATCCATCTCAGTACCGTCATATTGTTGGCAGTATTGTCTATCTTACGATCACCAGACCAGATATAGCTCATGTTGTTCACAATTCTTAGCCAATTTGTGAGTGCTCCTACCTTAGTTTGCTACGAACACTTGCTTCGTGTGCTACGGTACTTGAGGGGCACCGCCTCACATTGCCTATTCTATTCATCTTCAAGTCAACTTGAGCTTCTTGCTATGCCGACTCTACTTGGGCGATTGATCTAGTTGATCGTTGATCAATCACTGGCTATTGTATCTTTCTTGCTTTTCGCTCATTGCATGGAAGTACAATAAAGAAGCCGCGGTTTCATCTTACGGTACTGAGACAGAGCTTCGTGCACTTGCTACTACAATGAAGATTATCTGGTTTCGTCGGCTACTTATAGATCTTGGTGTATCTTTTGATGCTCATACACTCCTCTTATGAAATAACACTTGAGCCATTCAGATAGCAAATGATCTCGTGAAGCCTGAGTTAACTAAGCATATCACTGTTGATTCCTCCTTCACACGCTCCCATTATCAAAACAACACTATTCTTCTCAAATATGTGCCTTCGGAGCTTCAGACAACCGATTTTTTCACAAAAGCACAGACCCATGAACACCATCGTCTTCATTTGCTCAAATTCAATGTTCATGATCCATATTGAGTTTGAAGGGGGCTGTTAATATAAAATAGGAAAAGTCTATTTTAGGTACCTCCACTATCCCGAAAGTTTGAAAAAACCTCTAAACTATGATTTGGTCTGTTTTACATACCTGAACTTTCAATACCAGCCACAACCTGGTTTTGATAGGTGTTTTGCTGATGTGGCGGGCGCCATGTGTTAGCCAAGTCAGCAAAACCACTACTACATGGCGCCACATCAGCAAAACCACCGAACAAAACAGGATTGTGATGGTTTTTGAGCCGGTATTGAAAATTCAGATATGTAAAACCAAATTATAGTTTAGGGGGTTTTTTGGACTTTCGCGATAATTGAGGTATCTAAAATGGACTTATTTCTATAAAATACATGTGAGCTGAGCTCCCTAGCTAGCCCATGTAGCCCATATATGGGCACATGTATACCTGAGTGTAATGATGGACACATCAGTTGCATTATCTCATTTTTGTAAGAATTTTGGTACAGTTTGAGCTATATTTTGAGTGAAGTGCAAAATAGAAAGTCAATTCATTGCCTTACAAAATAAGAGCATGCAACAAACTAGTCTACTTTACCATCTCCGACATGTAAGGACACGCGAGGATCTTCAAATCCAACAGACAGATGAGGAAAAAATTGCTTGGAAACCTGTGATATTGAAAAGAGAATTAACAAGCTAATACAGCAAGACAAAACAACAAATCACGTTGATGAATTATTGTATATATATGAAACCATAACCACTAACCGTTACCATTATCGTGATTCATCTAAAAAAAATTTTATTAGTTTTCACCACCATAAATATAAATAATAAGATAAGAAAGAAGAACACAATGCACTGTTGAAGACTTAATATGGAATAATTCCATTAGTGATAGCTTGCTTAACTAGCATAGCATATGATAAGTTCTGACATGATTATACCACAAAAAAATGGAATAATTCCATTAGTGACATCTTGAATTTTTACCTAACAGTAAAATAGTATAACATACAGTCGTGCACTCATACAATACAGTCGTATATAAATGAATGGATGGATTTTCAAATACTAAAGTGGAAGTCTACATCACAAATTAAAAAGTTATGAAGACAAATCTATTCAAACAAACCAACTATACGAAGGAAATAACGAAATATGGAATAATAGATTGACTTTAGCCCTTCAACTTTACATTCCTATGAATAATTCAGACAAGTGCAAACTTAATAAGATGCCAGCTAAACTAATGTTGCTTCTGCAAATTACGTAAATCAAAAAAAAGTAAAGGAAATGTAGAAAAGGACCATTGATAATAACAAAGTAACAAGCAAACCTATAACTAGGAGGCATGGGTGTTTTGGATGTGTCAAAACAGACAACTGAAGATCCTTAACCATGTTTTCTGTGATTCAATAAATTCTAACTTCCTTAACCAAGATATCAATAGTCAACATATATGTATGAACGAGTGATGGGAGTCATGGGACAATAGAGGATACTTACATCTACCACTAACTTATCAATTTCACAAATGTCAATTTGTTCCACTGACGAATGGCGTGAAACCTCACGTAGAACACCACCATCTCCACCTCCAATAACTAACACCTATACATCATGAGAAGATTAGAGATGAACTAAACTCTATATACAAATCATCTGGCAAATATGAATGCCTAAAGGCACATGATGATAATGAGCCTGACAACTTCTTATAACTTTAACACTACAAACTTTTACAGGCATTACGCACAAAATATTTTCTGTTAAAAATACCCGTAAGAAATTATGCTTAGGAAGGTGTCATAAAGATGTCCGTAAAGTATGTTCAATTAATGCCCATAGAATAGAAGTACTACTTTTAATGCCAATAGGATTACAGCACTTGGTTGAAAATGGATGTTACAAATTGGTTATCACTACTTTTGATGCCAGTAGCATCAATCACCCAGTTTACAGATGTTTCAGCAATGAAGTTCTATGCTAATGATTAACTTTTTATTGTTCAACGAATAAATAAAGGTTGCAACCACAGTAATCAAGTTTTAAAATTGTCCAAAACCATAGAACATAAGATAGTACAACATTTGTTCAGTTGTGCTTCAGATAACGATGAATATGTGTAGCACTGTAGCATAGGGACGTTCATTGCATATACCCAATTAATTATCCATAGTGCATTTTTGCTTCGATAAGTAACTTATTTTGTTTTATAGCTAGAGAATGTACAAATTAGCCACAAATAGTTCTGAAGGAAAACTATATATGCGCTAGGAGCAAAAATGCTCTAGTATTAGAACAAGATACACTAAACTAACAAGGTTATTCAGGTTTGGGTGAGAGCATCCAAGGGAATCAATAGAATCCATGAGTCGCTTATCCAGCGTTGGAATTTGTAGCATACTGCAACGCCTGAATGTGAGAAGGGGCTACACAATGCCAGATTCTCTTTTGTTATCCAACCTGAAGGTCTCTACATGTCATCATAGGAAAAGAATAAAGAAAATATATTGTCCAATCATTATCTTTAAGCTGTTTTTAGTTTAACTCAGAAATAGTATCATTATATCCTAGCGGTGACATGATTAAGGTGGGAAAACAAATGGCATGCAAGCTTTTCCGCATGGATAAAAAACCATTTATTAAAAAATTATTCAACAAACATGTTTACTAAACCAGAAACAACTGTAAGGCTGTAAGCCAAGTTAATTTACTATCTGACATCCAAGTTTCTTGTACAACTTGTAGTTTCAGTTGTAACATTAAAGATAAGCGGTGAGAGGGGTGTGCATTACCTTCTTGGGTTCTTTGATAGAGCAAAGGGGAAGGTGAGTAATCATCTCTTGGTAAGCACACTCGTCCCTCTCAGTGACCTGAATCACACCATCCAGGACAAGCACCTTCCCGTACGTAGAGGACTAGAGAGCAAAACAACAACACAGTTTTCATCCACCACATTGAGCCAAGATGAAGGGACGTTGAGAGTGTAGGTACCTGAAAAACCATCACGTTTTGGTAGTCTGACTTCCCTTGGAACAGCACCTTTTCCACCTTCAACGAGTGAGCCTCGCCTACCATTTGTCACAAAAGCATGCATGAGAAAACAAGACAACATCTAAATCTAAAACTAAAACACAAGGAAAGTATATCTTAGACCCAAACAAGCATACCTCACCAACATTACAATAAGAAAAAATAATATCAAGCCCCGATAAAATTCAGCTGTCCCTCTAATGATAAGCCCCGTCCCTTAACCAAAGATTCCCAAACAACTAAAACCTACTGAAAAAAAGATCGAATTTGAAGCCAAACCTGCAGTCTGGTCCCGGAGAACTAGCAGAACAAGGTAGCGACACATAGGAGAGGATGATGGTATAACAGGGGTGGGTAGATCCGAGGGTTTAACGAATTACCAGGCCACATGGGGCTAATCTCAGAGAACCATCCAGGGATGACGGCGGAGATCCCCGCCTGCTCGCCGGCTCCGGCGGCCGCCGCTGCCGCACCGTCCCCGCTCTCCCGCGCCCTCTTCGCCGCCGCCTCGGCCTCCATCACAGAAGCTAAGCGCACAATACAAAAGACATACAAAGCATTAGGGCCGAATCACAAACCAAATCGCCATTATCAGCGTACGCCGACGAGCCGGCCGGAGGCCAAAGACAGCAACTTGGAGAGAGAGGAGATGAACTGACAGGCGGGGGCGGGACCGGAGGCGTGGGGTGCAAACCTCGAGCTGGTCGGAGAGAGGAGAGAAGAGAGCTCGGCGGCTGGAGCTGGCGGCGGGGTGGGGAAGCTCTGGCAGCCGCGGCCTTGCGATTAGGGCTTTTTGCTCTTTTCGAGGGTTTTGGGCTTCGTGTCGTATAAATAACGAGCCAGAGAGTGGGCACCATGTGCAATGGGCCTGTGCTCCGGCGATAGATTCCGGGAAGAAAATTTTCTGCGGACCGTCCGCAAGGCTGCGCTATGCGTACTCGAGCCCATCCGTTGACACGCGTTCTCCCCATCAATCTCAACACAACCCACGCACTTCTTTCCCCCAGGACGCTCATGGTCTCCCCAAATCGCGCCTCCCTTCGAAACCCTAAAGCCCGCCCCGCTCGCCGCCAACGGTTTCCTCCGCCACGATGCTCACCGCCGTCGCCCCTGCCCCCGCCACAGAGCTCACCGCTGACGGTCTCCCCCGCCACGGAGCTCGCTGACGACGCCCCTGCCCCCGCCACAGAGCTCGCCGCCGACGGTCTCCCCGGCCACGGACCTCGCCGTCGACGCCCTCGCCTCTGCGACGGAGCTCGCAACTGACACCCGTACACGCCACGGAGCTCGCCCCCGTGAGGCAGCGGCCATGTCCCTGCCGAAGCCGCCATCTCATCGTCGTCCCCCACCATCGACACAGCTCCAGCCGCCGCTGCTCCTGATGAAATTTCATGTCTGAATGTGCTCTTCGTTGTATGAATTTGTCTCTAGTCAGTTCTTTCTGCAGCAATGTGTGAATATGTTTGTGTTTAGATTGTAATTTTATTTTTCAGTTGTAAATAAAGTAGGATGAACTCATGGAGGAGCCGATCACATGTTCAGGTTGTAATTTTATTTTTCAATCAGTTTGAATGATGTAAAGATTGCATAGTCTGAAGTGAATGATCAGTCCATTATCAGAATTGTCCAAGCTCTGAAATGAATATGTAATTTCAGTCTATCATAGCTGAATTTTCTCAATACAAGGGCAGTCCAAAAGCTTTGAAATACTGACAGTGAACTTATGTTCAGAATTGAATTCAAATGGTGGCAGCTGTAGCAATTTTGTGAATTCAGATCTCAGCATCCATGTACTAAATTGAACTAGTTCCCCAAATCTGAATTGAAACATGTACCGGACATGCTCAATTCATTGTCCAGAAATGCTCAACATGCTCAATTCATTGTCCAGAAATGCTCAACAGAATACAAGAATAGCTAATTTTTAGAAATGTTCATCACTTGATCACTTCATTGTACAGGCTTCTCATTTGAGATCAGTGGCACACATTTAGTCAAGTACTGAGACAGCAATGGATTCGTACTAAAATATAGCTGAACTGTGTATTTCAGCTATATGCAGTAGATTTCAGCACCATTTAGCATTCATGTACAAGACTGAATTCTTCATACAAGCCATATATTTCAAATTATTTCAGCTAAATCAGAACCAGAACCAGAACAACCTCTCATGTTCAGCTATTTCAGACTATTTCAGCTATTTCAGCTATACCAGAGAACCAGAACTAGAACAAGAACATTTCAGAAAATAACAACCAAAATCAAAACATTTCAGCCATATGAGAACCAGAACCAGAACAAGAACAATTCAAAAAATAACAGAACCAGAACAACCTCTCATGTTCAGTTTGCATCTTCCAATGTCATACATATAAAGATACAAGCCTAATTGATACAACAGATACAGCTACTCGAATACATTGCTACTCAAATCTTCCATCAGTTGGCAGGTCATCAAAATGTAATCTTCTAGTGGCCGATGTTTGATTGGCATCTTCAACTCCAAGTAGTAAACTTGTATAAGAAATCATGGTTGAAGAACCCTCGAGAGTATTGACCATTCGCCCAGCATCTGCCTCGTGCGGTGATGCCTTAATTTCTTTATCTACACATGAAACAAAAATAAGAAAGTAGTGGGCAGCTATAAGAAAATGACAACTTATATTTACCTTTTTTCTTGTTCTTTGAAATCTTTGCACTCTTTCCTTTCTTTTTATCAAGTACATTTTTGTGTCTTCTTTTTTTCCCTATTATGATCGGAGGCACTCTAAATGATACAAGACCATTTGGAACAAGTTGTGAACATTCATCGAAGCTTTGACTAACCACAGGAGATTTGATAGACATTTGTCTTAGGGAATTATCTGCCTCCAAATCTAACTTATCCATCACTCTCTCCAAATCATCAAGCAATTGTTTAGAAACAGAACACTTCAATGCAAATAGATGTGGCCTTCCGAGAGGTACGAGCGGCATGTGTTTTCAAATTTTCCTTGTCATTTCCTCGTGTTTCAGAAAAATATCCTCTTTTTGCATACTTTGTCCACCTATTAAGGATGTACTGAGATGGCAAGTCAAAAACCCCATTGATATTAAAGACTCTAAGAGCATGCTTGCATAGTAAACCTACAGGACACATATAGTAAATGTTACAATCATATAAGCCATGGTTGATTACAAAAGTAATGGCTAAGATAGCAATGCATACCAATGGATCCGTATTCTTGCAAGAACATTTTATGGTTTTAGAAGCAGTTAAAGACAACTAGTGCCTCACCTTCAGAATCCATAGGCAAAACCTTGTAAATCATGTCAGTCCCCTCACATTGTAACAACTGGAATGACGAAGAAAATTGTCCTTTAAATTGCTCCTCAAAATCTGAATAAAGTTTCCTTGCATACGATGAAGCCGTTGTACTCAACATAGGTAAATGTTGTATACAAGTAACCGGGTTAGAGTGCCTTGACTTGTAATCTGCCTCCAATTCATTTTCATGGAGACTAGCTGCACATTTCTCACATTGTTCTATAAGTTCTGAGAGACAAAGTTTTCTGCGAAATCCTTTTTTGAACGCATTATTCATACCCTCACTTCTTTGAGTTGATGTCATATTAGCAGTGAAGGAGTCACGGAAGATTAAAGCCCACTTCTCTCGCAAGGTATAAAATTGTCTAACCATGTGTTACCCTTAAGTTTATAAGTTGTCAACAGTTCAAGCCATATCTTATCAAAGCACTCCACTGACCTTTCCTCATACACACATCTTTTGAAATCAGAGAGAAACCGAGGATGGTCTTGTATTACATGACAAAGATGTTTGGCTGCATTTTGATAAATGTGCCATATGCAAAGACAATGGCTTGTATTTGGGAATACAAGCTTGATTGCTGCTGCCATGGCCCCATCTTGATCTGTGAAAATGGTGCTAGGATGTTTGCCAGACATTGCCATGATAAATGTTTCAAAAAGCAAAACAAATGATTCAATTGTTTCATCATATAGTAGTGTTGCTCCAAAAATAATGGTCTGCTTGTGATGATTGATTCCAATAATTGGAGCAAAAGGCTTTTCAAACTTGTTAGTTTGAAACGTTGTGTCAAATGACAGAGCATCCCCAAAGCACGCATAATCTATGATAGATTGCCCATCTGCCCAAAAGAAGTTAGCTATGCGACCATCCTCCTTGTCTAATTGTATGGCATAAAAGAAATTTGGATCCTCCAATTGCTTATTCTTTAAGTATTCCAACAACGTTTGCGCATCATGGGTGGACAAATATTTTCTACGCTCACGACCTATCTGATTGTTGCAATCCATCCATGAGAAGGGTACATTCTCACCTCCTCCATGAAATTGCTTGAAAAACTCGATACACTTGTGCAGGCTTTAGTCCAGCTTCTCTTATCTGACAAATTAGTTGTTTATCTGCATCTATAATTTGTCGTTGTGACCTCAAATGATGTTTCTTATTAGGACTAGCAAGATAATGATTATGTTGAAGCACAATCTTTTGCACTGTCCAAAGCCCATCCCGACAAACACTAAACTGAACACGAGCATTGCAACCTGCCCTAGTAGTAGCATTTTCTTTCAAAGTGTCATGCACCGAGTGATTACCTCGTCCACCCTCCTTGCTGCAAACAAAGTGCTTCCGATATAAGGTCTTATCGCCCCGCCGCTTTGTGTGACCCTTTCTAATATTAAATCCAACATTTCTGGCAAATGAATTGTACATCTTATATGCGTCGTCCTCTGAATTGAAGACCATTCCAACTTTAGGAACCACCACCTGAAATAGTGACATAGGTCAGCCCTCAGGAACCACCACTCCAACATTTTGCTTGTTTACTTCCTACAATCTAAGCAAAATTAATACCTCAGTGGCATCATATATGAAAATGGGGCCCCATCAACTGTCTTTTGTATGTAGTATATAATGGGTTATATGAAAATGGAGCCCATCAGCTGTCTTTTGTATGTAGTTATAGTGGGTTATATGAAAACAGGGCCCCATTAATTGTCTTTTGTATGTATTATATAGTGGGTTATGTGAAAAATAAGACCCTTTGAGGTTAACTATAAATGAAGTACTCTTTGATTATTTAAAGTGTCTCTCCACTATATTGTCTTTGACTGGTCACAATGGGTTCAAATAAAAATGGCAAAAGCAAGGAGCTGCTGCCAAAGGATAAGTATGTCCTTTTATTTATACCAAGTTCAGTTTGGAATTGTGGTTGCAATGTATTGGAGTAGCAAACTGAACATGAGGTTGTTCTGGTTCTGTAATTTTCTGAAATGTTCTGGTTCTGGTTCTGGTTCTCATATGGCTGAAATGTTCTGATTTTGGTTCTATTATTTTCTGAAATGTAATTGTTCTGGTTCTGGTTCTGGTAAGCTGAAATAGCTAAAATAGTTTGAAATAGCTGAACATGAGAGGTTGTTCTGGTTCTCAATTGTATACATGCTTCTCAATTTTGAGAGAGTATCACCACACCTGCAGTATGCTTTTAAGTATATGCCATAGGCTCATTGCTTGATCAGATGCAATTCCAATGGCATAAATCATACTATCAGGCCACATATTGTCTGTGCAAATGACGGTTAAAGGCTTAAAGCTTTCACAGAGGCACAAATAAACAGAGAATGCAATGTTTCAAATTTACTCAGCTTGTAAGCCTCATATTTTGTATATGTTTCTCAAATAAGAGGACTTGTATCTGTTGTATCAGTTCAGCTGAAAAATCAATCTTCAAAGTGGTTATGATTTTTGAATTCAAATCTGAACATAAGTTCACTGTCAGTATTTCAAAGCTTTTGGACTGCCCTTGTATTGAGAAATTTCAGCTATGGTAGACTGAAATTACATATTCATTTCAGAGCTTGGAGAATTCTGATAATGGACTGATAATTCACTTCAGATTATGCAATCTTTACATCATTCAAACTGATGGAAAAATAAAATTACAACCTGAACATGTGATCGGCTCCTCCATGAGTTCATCCTACTTTATTTACAACTGAAAAATAAAATTACAATCTGAACACAAACACATTTACACCTTGCTGCAGAAAAAACTGACTAGAGGCAAATTCATACAACGAAGAGCACATTCACACATGCAATTTCATCAGGAGCAGCGGCGGCTGGAGCCGTATCGATGGCAGGGACATGGCCGCTGCCTCACGGGGGCGAGCTCCGTGGAGGGTACGGGCGTCGGCTGCGAGCTTCGTCGCAGAGGCGAGGGCGTCGGCGACGAGCTCCTTGGCGGCGGAGACCGTCGGCGGCGAGCTCTGTGGCGGAGACCGTCGGCGGCGGAGGGGCGGTGAGTTAGGGTTAGGGTTGTGACGGTGGTAGGGGCGGCGCGATGGAGGGGCGGCACGATGGAGGTGGGGGAGGCCGTCGGCAATGAGCCGCGGGAGGCCGTCGGCGGCGAGCTCCGTGGCGGGGGAGGCCGGCGGCGGCGAGGCGCGATTTGGGGGCAGGAGTGGAGAGGCGACGCGAGCTTGAGGGGTGAGGACGCAGCAGTGATTGGTAGCGAAGGAGAAAGAACTAGCTGTGCTGAGATTTGTGGAGCCACGCGTCGCCCATCAAAGATAGGTCCGCACCAGCGAGCTATACGGACGGGCCGCAAAGAACTTTTTTCCTAGATTCTGACCGACGCAGCGTTAAAATAGAATGGTGGGTGTATATTCAGGAAAAATATATTTATAAAATTTCAAAATTACATAAAAAAAATTTTATTTTACAAAATTACAGAAATAGACGTCGTCCGCCATTTTAGTTGGCGGCTTAAATGACCCGTAATACCATACGGTGGGAAGATGGTGGGTTGCGATTCAAATTAGCGGTCGGTGACCGTTGGACTGGGCGGCACAACCCGCGGTTTTGAATGGCAGTTCATTAAAAATCCGCCGTTCAAAACGGCGGTTCATTTGTGCGGGATTGGTCCGCCGTTTAAAACGGCGGGTAGTGTGTTGATATAAGGCGTGCGCTGGCGCCCCCAGCTGAGCTACAGCTCATTTGCAGCACTCGGCAGAAAAAAGAGGGAAGGGAGGGAGAGGAGGAGAAAGGGAGTGGAGGGAGAGGAGGAGAATGAGGGGAGGCAGGAGAGGGAGAGGGAGGGAGGAGAAATTGTTGTTACACCGCACTAAGGTAAAATTTTTAACTCAATTTTTTTTAGATCTGAAAACCTGACAGGTTAGTCATAAAAAATATAGTAGTCCTGAAAAATGTTAATTTTAGTCTCTGAAATGTAGAGTAATGTAGTTTTTTATTTGTAGGATTAGGATAAATAATACTTACGGTAATTTATTGTACATTATAGGGTAATGTAGTTTTTTATTTATACGATTAGGATAGATAATTTTTACGGTAATTTCTGTACATTATAGGATATGTACAAAATATGGTTGGATAGGTTAAAATATACAGTGGTATTGAAAATTTATTTCATTAGTTTCTTAAATGTAGATTTTGTATAGAGTGATGTAGTTACCTGTAGGATCAGGATATATGACATGTATGGTTATTTGGTATAAATTTGGATAATAATTGTTATGTGCATGATTAGGATAGATTACGTGTAGAAAAAATACAATGGTATGATCAAAATAATTTGCGGATGTTTTTGATGAGCAGGAATAATTGCAGAAAAGTTATATTTTCAAATAATTTATAAGGAAGGAGAGATTCTTTATGGTCCTACCAGGGTAGATTTGTCAAATTTTTAATTAGTAACGATAGGGATATCTAGGCCCATAGAGAGGTCTTTTGATGGATTGCAAAAGTGGCTACTGCAAAATTTTGGACTAAACCCGGAAGAACATGTCACAAAAGAATCACCGGTTCTAATTTTAGGATTGTTTACAAATTAATTTCAACGGAATGAACAAATTAATGCAACATTACCACAGACTGGACAACAAAGTGCGGCGTAACTTGATGATTTTTTTTGAAAATTAATCAATCACGTTAGTCAATTTTCAAACGTATACAAAACCTGCAAAATAACGGCACTAACTGACGTTACACCGA
The DNA here is from genome assembly GCA_005191435.1 of Raddia distichophylla. Lineage (NCBI taxonomy): Eukaryota > Viridiplantae > Streptophyta > Magnoliopsida > Poales > Poaceae > Raddia > Raddia distichophylla. The sequence continues at coordinate 477,998 of SPJY01037954.1, read as the reverse complement.
ATCAATTGCATTACACCTCTCCATACTCCATCACAGGTTGCAACAAAAAATTGCTAACAGCAGTTTCACATTAAAACTTGTAAAAAAAGTAACCACACATTGTTTGGTTTGGCGGGTCAATCCTGGAATAGTGAACCGCCATTTGAAATGGCGGTCAAATGGCGGTTTATCCTGGGGTTAGCCCGCCATTTCAAATGGCGGATCACTTTATCACGTTGATTCTAACGGCGGGTGGAGTCTATTTCTTTAATTTTTTAAAATAGAAAATTATTTTTGTAATTTTGAAATTTAAAATATATTTTAATAAAAAAAATAGTAGATTGAGGCCCTCTTTGATTCGTGGTTTTGTTCGGTTCGATTTAGTTGGGCTAAAATAACAGTATGAAAAGATTAAAAATTATGTAAAAAATACGTTTTAGATATTTGAATAAAATTCTACAAAGCTTGAAAAAACTATGACAAAATATTACACCAAATAGTATGTACAAAACAACAAATTTTGGCCCAACCGAACCAAACCAAACAAAACCGTGAACCAAAGAGGGCCAATTAAACTTGAATAACGACGAGCTGTTGTTTTTAAAATTCATGACAAGTAGTGCTATAGATCGGGTGTTCGATCTGCACCAAAAATCGGACGTGCAATTTTGGAAATATAAATATGACATTGATGTCGGTAGCGTTGAAACAATGAAGATTTGTTCAGTGAAACATTACAAAAAATGAATGAACATGCTAAAACATGGGGCAAACGATGATGAAACATGGCTGACAAAACTGATAAACACGCCATGTCCTTACGTGTTTCTGCATGTTTCTAAGTGTTTTTGAAGAACAAATGCTGCCCCAAAATGATAGCGGTGGCGGCTAGGAATGCAAGCGGGATGTTTTGTGGGTCCCGTGAGACCGCTTATTTCAATAAAATACACTAAGCCTCACAATGCTTAGTGTATTTTAATGAAGCAAGCGGTCTTGCTGGTACCCACGAAGCAACCCACTTGCATCCCTAGTGGCGGCCGCCAGGAGTCCACGGCAGTAGCAATCCACGGTGGTGAGCCCGCAGTGGAGGCTCGCACGGCAACAAGCCAGCGACGGCTTTCCAACAAAGAGCAAGCAGCACGGGAAGGGGTTGCGCGCTCGTGTAGAGAGAGTGAGAGAGATGGGTGGTGGAAGACGAGAGGAGTCGAGCGCTATTTTAGATAAGGAAAGCGCATGCGCGCTCGTGTGGATGGAAAAAACATATAGAATAAAACTTGTGTCAAACAATTTTAGAAGTAAGATGAAATATCTGAACATGGTTAACCTAATAAACTTACAAATCATATTTCTATCTAAAAACAACAATCAATCAATAAAAGAAATGGAAAAAATATTAAAGCATTCCTATATAAGTTTTCGATACGAAATTACTAAATTTACCCTATCAAACTAACTGGCAAAATAGCATAGACAAATTAGAAAAAAGTCACCAAAGTAAAAAACAATATAGAATAACTAAAAAATAGTCGTCTACCAAACACTCAAAAAACAAGGAGTAGTTGGGCTCCACCTTCCACGGTCCGCACGGCCGCCCATGTTTGAGACCTCAATCTTATTTGTTTGCCATTACAGTAGAGTATTTGGTTTCGATAGTAGATTGATTGTCCACGGTTCTTGTTCGGTCTAGGGTGGAATCATGGATGTGCCTTCTCAGTGTAGCTTGTACGAGCTCAACCAGGCTAGCTTGAGGCACTATGAGTAGATCCATGAGATGGTGTTTGTTTGATTGTATGGTGTGAACCAGAATGTGGATCGATGTTTGGTTGTGTCATGGCATCTATCCACGAACAATAGAGGGAGCATCCCCTTCGAGTCTCCGTGGGAGAGGGTGAGATGAGTGCTTAGGGAGAGAGCTTCTTGGGGGAGAAGATGATCCTTATCCTCAAAATAAGTGGTTAGGGAATCCCCTTACATGATGGATGTTTATATAGGGTGAGGCCATGGGGGAATTTCCCTCCTTGCCCCTAAACCCTAGATATTCGAAGAGCATTTTTGTACATTTGTTATTTATATAATGTTCCATGGGCCTTCCTATACACGTTGCCTAATCAGTCTTGGCCCATCGCTCCGGGCAGCCCAAAAGGTGGGGTACCCCAAACTCTATGTTACAACAGGAGCCGCTTGTATGCACGTGCCGAATCCCTGAGAGGCAGGTAGACACAACTCATATTGGGTTGGTCTTCGCTCAGCTTTTCGGGGGCCGGAGCAATTCAAACTCTTATTCAGTCCTTCAGGATGTCGTCGTACCACGCATGGGCCTTGTTTAAAACTCCTCCTGAAAAACCTAGTGGGAAAAACTAGGATGGAGAAAAGAGTGCCCAGTAGATGTAGGGCAGTCTTGGTGAAATCGACGAGGATTGAGAGCTTCAGGAGGGGAGACATCCTTCGGGCTGCCCCTTGCTCAGATCATTCCCTTCTCCTCATTATCTTTGAGATCTCCAGGGCATCTACTGCTGGCAGAGGTCTTCTCTCCTAGACCCGCTCCGTCAAAGCCAGGGCCCTCGAGACAAGTGGGAACCTTCATGTCATAGACGAAGACGTGGTCGAAGACGTAGTAGAACCGCTCCGTTGAGGCCGTGGTCTTCGGAACGAGCGAGGACCTTCGAGTCGTAGATGAAGAAGTGGTCGAAGATGTAGTAGACCCACTCCTTCAAGGCCGTGGTCTTCGGGACGAACGGGAATTTCGGCACCCGATTTACGAGATCGGATTCCACCTACGTAAAGACGTACTAGTCCTAAGGATCATGGCTAGTACACACAGTTACACAGAAACGGTACATTACCAACGTTCTGATTATTACATAGAGGGGGAACTTAGTCCAATATTTTACACAAACAACGGCTCGCAGACCGCGCAACCCTACTCGTCATAGTCTTCATCGGAGAACGCCTCATCGTAATTAGGGTCCTCATCCTCGGACGGCTGACCGTAATCGAACTGACCAGCTGTTGAAATTTTGAAAAGGGAGAGGGGAAAAACAAGGGGGAGTACAAATTGTACTCGCAAGTTGAAAATGACGCAGATGTGGTTCGGTACAAGGAGGGCTTAGGATATTTTGCGGGAAAGCATTTATTGACCTAGTTTTTGCAAAGCCTTTTTGGAAACATTAAACATAATATTTTCTTTTAGGCTCTTCTCAAACAGCTCTCGCCACTTGGCCTTAGTGCCATAGCGAGAACAAAATCCTTTCTCATTTCTTTTCTAAAAAACGGCTAGGTCCATTCCGCGCAAACAGTTTCCGGTAGGCTGACCCCCAATCCGGAATGTAGCCGGTGGCACCTAACTCAAACGAAAACTTTATCAAATTCTTTACTCGCCTCAAATTCTTCGTTTAAAACCCTTTTCTAAAACTGGTTTTAAAATGAAGAACTACCATATGAACAGTCCCTTCACACGCTCATAACCACGAGCACGGCTATCATGATAGTTTTAACTCTGCAAAGTGGGTACGCTTTACACTCGAGAGGCTATGCACAAGAAGTGTTTCGCCACAAGACCGCTAACCACAAGGCCTAACGACCGGGCCCGTCCCATAACTGGGCTCGAGGTTGTACTATTAAGGCTTAGTTCGTAGGATCATAGGACGATCAGTCCTTAGACTAGGGGAGAGACGATATTTTAGCCCAGTTTTCTCAAAACGGTGCCGTACTGTACCGCCGACAAAAATATTATGTTTCTCAACAATAATCTCATTTCACACAAATGATTATATCACTTCGCACAAAAAGATTTTTTAAGCATTTATCCTACCACAACGGATTATCTAAATAAGAGCAATTTATATTTTAGCCTTAGGTTTAATTCTACCATATTTCTTACCTTTTCTATTTGGCATGATATCTAAAGCTAGTAAATACGGCGTTTGTCATTTTAAAGTAGCATGCATGTTTTCAATCCTATCAAATAGTTTCTAAACAAGTGAAAACGGCTGCACGACATGTTCAAAGGGGACTTGCCTTGATCGGTTCCGGGGAAGGTGAAGGGGGACGTCGTCGATTGGGTCTTCGAGACCTTGACCTCCTAAACGCGCACACGCACATGCAAGCAATACAACATTCATAAGAAAAGTATTTAATGCCTTGCTGTTTTAGGAAAAGGAAAATATGCAGCAAACTCTAATTTCAATGCATTTTTATTATTTAAAAGAAACACTATGAAAACTGCCCAAGCACACATGAAATGATGCAAATCCTAGGTTATTCATTTAACCAAAAATGAATGCTACATGGATGTCATGCCAACATATATTTTTCTTAGGTCCAGAAACTTTTAAGGTATTTTCCCAAATTTTTACAGAATTTTTACAATATAGCAGCTGTTTTTAACAATTGTTTAAGATATCAAAAATGACTTAAAGATAGAAATTGTAAAAGAAAAAGAGAACGGGCCACTTGGCGCTGGGCCGGCTCGGCCGGGCGGCCCAAACCAAGGCGCAGCCTAGCGTCGCGCGGGCGAGAGCGGGGTGGCACACACGGTTGACTGGCGGGGCCCTCCCCCGGTCCCACATGTCGGCGCCTCCCGCAATGGCAAAGGGGAAAACAGGGGAGGCTCCAGCAGCGGCGGCGATGCCCACGGCGGCGATGACGACGGCCACCAGAGTTCGATTGGACGCGCGGGGAGCGAGATACGAGCGAGGCGAACGAAATGGGGGTTTAAATATCCCGAGATGTGGACGGGGCAAGCGGCATGGCGGCTCATGGCGGCGACGACTCACGGACCACACGGCTCCGACGAGGTGATTACCCGACGCCCAATCCCTCTAGCCGAGAAGATGATAATAGACGGAGGAGGCTACCTCGATGATGAGGACATCACCAGCATGGATACGATCAGTGTGACCGCTGCCCCTCCTTCCTCTTCGACCGCTACAACGACTACCGACGCTGCTCCATCTTCGTCGCAGAGGGGCCTTATTCCAGAAGCCCAGACTTTCAAGCCTTCTCCGAAGAAGCGGCGCAACAAGTCTAAGACTCGCAAGGCCTCGACGAATAAAGGAAAGCCCACATGGAGGCCCAAGATGCCCAACAACCCGGTTCGGCCATCCAGCAGCACGCCAACTTCAAACGGGCACAAATCGGGCTCCCGAACTCCGATTTCAGCGTGTGACCACTCGTTGGAAAGCTTAGGAGATAAGCTTTCCAATGGATCCAGCGCCACCTCCAGATTCGGTCCAGAACGACGGGAAAATGCAGAAGAAGTTCACGGGCCACAATTTCAGGGTGCTGCGTCACCTTATCTTTGGGCCTATGGCCCATGTAACTTAGGGTTTTGGTGGGTGCCCCTGTTTTGGCCGCCCCACTCCCCCTGGCCGCCGCTATATATGTGGCCGGTGCCTCTCTTTTACGGCTAGGTTTTGTTGTGTTTTGGTTGACCCCTTGTGCGTCCCTCCTCGTGTTCGCGTGTGTCGACTAGACCACCCGTGACGAGAAACAGAACCTCACCCTTTCATGAGTTGAGATTTATCAGTTATCATCTTGTTCTTGCTTGTTCTCGGTTGCAGCAGGTTCAAGGATCGATCGGGTTTCGACTTGGTTGATCGGTTCAGCGAGGTGACGTTGCGATTGTTCGGTTGCTGATCTCGTGGTTGGTAGCCGATTCATCTACTTCGCCGTACACTAAACTGACGTATCGTTCCTCACCAGAAGATCGGGCCGACCTAGCGCGCATCACTCGAGTTCACCGGGCCGAAGAAGACGACGAGGCGGCAGGACCACGGCAGTGACGACGGCGTGGGTCCTGGGGCACGCACAAAACTCACGGCTATGCTTCTTCGGCGCGAGCCCTCCTGGGATGACCTGCGGACCACACCCAGAGTGAGGATGGAACGGAGAAACTGAGGCGGGACAGGAGAGGAAAATGGAATCGCGGTGGAGTAGGGGACAACGGTGCATCGGCTCGGGCGAATGGCAATGCAGCGGCGCGAAGCGGGAAAAACGGTGGAGCAGTTCTCTTTTTATAGGCACGCCTCGCCTGGGAAGTTTTAACGCGGCGTGCGAGGTTGGCAATCGCCGGCGCAAATTCCGGCCTGTGGCGTGCTAGACGTGACGGCATCACGGGGTTGGCCGGCGACAAGACAAGAAAGGCAGTGAGATTAGAGGGTACGGAGGGATGCGATAGGGACGAACACTCGCGTGGAGAGAAGAGCCACGAGCTTTCGGGAGAGGGGAAGAACAGAGGGGGCGACTGGCGAACAGGGGAGGATGGAGCCGGGGAAGAAAGAAGAAGAGGAGGACGCTGACGAAGGGGGCCCACCCGTTTGCGAGGCTTCGTCGCACGGGTGCCAGGGAGATAAGCAGCGGCGGAGTGGGCCGGCGCGGCACTGGTGGCCTAGACAGAGGAGAAAAGGGGGCGGAGGAAGGAAAAAGGGGTAGAGAGTAAATGGGCCGGAGCTTGGGCTGAGAGAGAATAAAACTCTTTGAATTTTTCTGGTTTCCAATGGAATTTGCTTTTGAATAAACCATATTTTGGTGAAATACTTTAGCTTTAGAAATAGTTATCCCAGATTAGATTAATAATTTTAGGATTTGGCTTTAATGGAATATTATAAATTAAACAAAATACCATATTTTCCACCAAGGGTATTACTTAAAATATTTAAAACCCAATTCTAAATAAAAGACGATGCATGAGATGAAGGATGCCATGATGCTAACCATAATAAATGATTTAATATTTTTAAATCATGCATTTTAAGAAATTATTAACGTGTCAAATTGGTTTTAAAATTTGGGATGTTACAGGGAACCTTCCGGTCATAGACGAAGAAGTGGTCGAAGACGTAGTAGACCCGCTTAGTCAAGGCAGTGGCCTTGGGAGTTGGGACGAGCGGGGACCTTGGATCGAAGGTGAAGTTGTAGCTAACCCGCTCCATTGAGGCCGTGGCCTTCGAGACGAGCGGGGACCTTCGGATCGAAGGCGAAGTTGTAGTAGACCCGCTCCGTCGATGCCGTGGCCTTCAGGACGAGCGGGGACCATCGGGTTGAAGGAGAACTCATGGGCGAAGTTGTTGTAGACCCGCTCCATCGAGGCTGTGACCTTCGAGACGAGCAGGTACCTTCGATTCGAAGGCGAAGTTGTAGTAGACCCGCTCGGTCGAGGCCGTGGCCTTCGGGACGAGCGGGGACCTTCGTGTTGTCGACGAAGTTGTAGACCCATCATGTTGGCCTGCTGCGCCGACCGTGACCCCAACTTCGACGCTCGCGCCGTCATGGAGGGGACCGACGGAGAGGGCAGCGATGCCGCTCGCCTCCGCGTACGTGACGCCGTCGACGTCGTCGCCGAGATCCTGCAGGTGGAGCCTCCTTCGCTGGAGACACTCGGGGACGACGAAGACGAGGCGGACCGGCGCTGCACCCCGCGGGCGACGAGGCTGTCCGCTTCGACGACGATGAGGACAAATAGAGGGTTCCGCTCCGCCCTGCTGGCTTTACTCCTTTTGCTTTTCCTTCCTTGGCTGCGTGCCTTGTAAATAAAATTTTGTTTAACTTGACACAAGCTCCAATCCACCCTTGAATCCTCCACTTGCTTCGGCCCCGGCCCAGACCCGCTTAGTGAGAGCAGCGGGCTGTGTGGATACGGGACCAGCCTGCCGCCATCGAACGAGCCGCCAGAAAGCGCATCGCCTCCGACGATGACGGTAGCAGCATGAGTCCGAAAAGAGTTCGCCGTGAGGCTGCTATCTTGCCTCCATCTCCCTAGCCTCCCCCCCCGCCACCCGCAGGGTGTCTTCTACTGATTCCGCTGCGCTCCCCTCCTGTGGGACTATGGCGGCACGTCCTACTACAACGCCGTCGCAGCCCCCGTGATACCGCCAGGGGCCGCGGCGCCGCCTTCGACTGCCAGGTATGCCCTAGAACACTTAGTTAGAAACTTTGCTATTTTTTGGCGTACCTTTCCCTTTTTTCTTAGGGTCTTTTTGGGTTATTGCAGAGGTGACGCCGGTGCCAGCTCGACCGTCGGCGGGCCCTCGCCCACGCCACGGCCACGGCCACGGCCACGACCGCCCCTTCCTCCGCTGCGAGGACCTCAGGCGTCACTGGCCGCCGCGACGCGGCCATCACGGAGGAGACGAGCCTGACGGCCACTGCTGCTCCAGCCACCTCTGCACGACTCCACGTCGTCGTCGCCGACCTCGAGTGCACCTACCAGGCGCTACAGGACTTCGCAACAGCCACGGCGCGCCACATCGTCCGCCTGAGCCAGATGGCGGAGGCGGCGACCACGCAACAACAGGAGCTGATCCGCACGCGCATGAAGAAAACTATGGTTGCTGGCTGCCTCTGGGAAGCGACCGTCGCCGAGGCCTCTGCCAAAGCAGCCGAGGATGTGGGTGGCGAGCACCGCCGCCAGCTACAGACGCTCTTCGCCATGCTCGAGACCGCATAACGGAGCCTTGGAGAGAGTTTGGAGCTGTAGGGGTACAGCTGTACGAGCCGCAGGAGCCCACGGCGGCGCAGTATGCCGCCGAGGTTGGGAGCGACACCGAGGGGCTCATCGACCTGCCGTTGGGTGCTTGAGGAGCGGACCCTCCACGACGGCCGCGATGCCGACCACGGTGTTGTCCGCCATGCGCTGGCGTGCTACGCCAGCTGTGACCCCGCCTTCGACCCCTCTTTGGTCACCGCCGGCATCCAAAGGGACCTGAGCACTAAGGAGCAAGCTCGGGTCGACGCTGCCGCAGACCACGTGGTTGGACTGATGGCAGTGGGGTGGGCGTACGCTTCCAACGACGAAGAGGAGGCCAATGCCGGCGACGATGCGTAGGAGCCGTGACTCCGTCCCAGGCGGGGCCGTTTTGTAATGTAGGTAGATTAGCTGTCACGCCCAGAGTGCGCTAACTCTGCTTTACCTTCAAAACAAGCGCTTAAAACTTATGCTTCTACAATATGTTTGCGAGTTGTATGATTTCTGTCCATAGTTCCTGTCTGGCCCACACAGATGTTAGGACCTAGCTGAGATCATGCGAAACCGACTGCGAGGAGAATTCTGAGATACACGGGGCAGCGAACAGATTGACTTAGGCGTTGCCTGAACAAGGGTTGCCTGCTTATGTCTTTTGGAACTTAAGCCCTTGCGGTCCCTTTAGATCCTTCTTAACCCTTTGTGGCAGAGGCTAAGTTCGTGGAAGTGACTTAAGACGCCAATGCCCTCGCTGGCACAGTGTGCCCGAAACGAGCGGAAATGTTGTGCTAAGTACGACTTCCCTTCACTTTACTCCACACGACACAATGCGAAGTAATCGAGTTGACGGGTGCTTAATCGGGGGTTATCGTCGGCAATGAATTTAAATGGGGTTATGCGCTGGATCCAAACTCAATGGTAGCACAAGACAGGGGGTTTTTTTGTACAAGTTCAGGCCCTCATCGGAAGACGTAATACCCTAGTCCTGTGCTCTGTGATTATATGGGGTATATGCGTACAAGATCGGGAGATCTCTCATATGTTGTGTTCTCGATCTCAAGTTGTGTTATGAGACGAGGGTATCGGATTGGTTGCCGAACTATGGCCCCCTACCCCTTTATATAGTGGAGGGGGTGGGGTTATAAGGAGGAGTCATGGTCGGTTACGAGGTAGGATTCCAATCTCTATCATCGAACCAAATTTGTAGTTATCCGGGATTACAATTGTATCTTCTCTATTAGGGATAGACTTCTATCTTTATGTCTTTCCTTGCCAGAAAGGACAAAAGGATATTAAAATTACATAAAAAAGCAATCAGATTTTACATCCATCTAAATGCTTTCATGATACTCCCTAAATTTTATATGTACATGTTATAAGGGTCCATGGGTTTTTACCTCATGAAGTATCTTCTACGACTCCGTATAGAGTAAGAAGGACCTACGCAATGAGTGACCACTACGGCTCGGCGAGCGCCTGGCACGGCTACACGCTTACGCCCGTGCCTCGACCGTCCAAATCTATAGCTCAGCGAGCGCCTTGCATTGCTATGCGCCTACACACGTGCCTCGAGCGTTCAAGTCTATGGCACAGTTACACGCCCACGCCAACGTCGGTACGGCTGTACGCTTACGCCTCTGGCCATAGGCCACCATGTGCCCTGAGCGCTAACTATGGCCTTCCAGATGCGCGTCACAACCGGTGGCTACAAGCGCAGCTGTGCTAAGCCAAAATCAGCCTCGGTACACCCCATGTTGGGTCGACTACCGGCAGAGCTACAAAAAATACCCATCACTTGGTATACCCCATGTTGGGTCACTTGTTGGTTACCGCATGTCAGTATCAGATACCAGTGATGTCGGGATTGAGTTTCGATGGTACGCTCCAGTTGGGGCCGACGCTGTACACCGCAACCCGGGTATGGATACCATACGACCAAACTCTATCCTTAAGGTACGGCCTATGGTTGGGCTGCCAACTGTATCCCACTCCGGTCGGGTATAGGTACCGTCTGGCTAACAACAATGATATGCCCCATGTTGGGACACTAGCTGTGTGCCACACCAATCGGATAATGTATCATTGGGCCAAACCCTAACCAGATGGTATGCTCCATGTTGGGTCAATCACTTTACTCTATGAGTACAGATACTAGATGGTTAAAAATACGGTACGCCCTCTGGGGCCACTAGCTGTATCCAACTCTGGTCGGGTACACGTACCACTCGGCTCTTTCAGCCAAAACCACGGTATGCCCTCTGGGGCTACTAGCTGTATCCCACTCTGGTCGGGTACAGGTACCGCTCGGCTCTTTAGCCAAAACCAATGGTACGCCCCATGTTGGGTCGCTAGCTGTACATCGCAAGACGAGTACAGGTACCACTTCATCAAAATCAAAGTGATGCGCCTTACAATGAACCGACCGCCAGAACTCCGGCAATCCCGGGCTGGGTATCACTAACAACTTTAAGGATCTCTATGAGTCCTTCAAAGTCTCCTCGTAGATAACGGGCAGAAGCCAGTCGGGAAAGTCGGGAAGGAGCATCAACAATCTACAAAGCACTCGACATGAAAACAAGCACTCGGATAAATGGCATGAGCAGTAATGAAGGATCAACGTTTATATTACAAGACCGTTCGACTCAGGATCATCGCCTACCTATAAGTCTAAATTATCTACCAAGGCAGCGGAATTCTCTTTGACTTCCTCCATCCAGGCAGAAGCTTCTTCTTCAGAGTAGGCGAATCCATGCTTAGCGGCTTCAAGGTCAACTCGGGGATAATGCGACTTCACAATGGCTAGCGCTAGACTGGTACACGTCATCGCAACTTCCTTCACGAGAACCCTCAGCCGCTCGGGAGCACCCAACAATCGAGCCATCACAACGTCTTCATTGGTGGGCAGCTCCTCTTCTAGATGAAGAAAATGGAGCATCGGAGTAGCAGCCCTCAATGTCCTGTTGCGCAGCTCAACGATGGACTTCGCCTTTTCGTCGAACACCTCAAATTATGCCTTGGTTTTTAGTTGATAGGTTGCGAATCAATCGGATGAATGATATATAAGCAGCGCAAGAGGGCTCGAGTAAGGAAAGACTTGGGTTAGAAGGCTTACTTTTTAATTCCCGAGTCACCTTGTTGGCCTAAACGTTTGCCTGAAAGACTTCTCCCTCCAGAGTCTTTTGCTTCTCTTATAGGGTTTTTTGCTTTTCACGAAGGGAAGCCAAAGCCTCGTCATGACCTAGAAAGAGAGATAAGTTACATGAACTCTCGAAACTAACAATGAATTTGGTATTGACTGGTTGAGCACTTACTGCGGATGGTGTCGTCATCTTCTACATGGCGATATCGCAGCTTGGAAACCTCCTTGCGAAGTTCTTCGATTTCACCGCGGTATTTTGACTTCTGTGCATAAAGCGCATTGTCGAAATTCATTTGTTGACTTTTTGTTGCTCAACGGCTTTCTTGATACACGTGGGATTTTTGTGCTGACTGCCTACTCAAGTTCTCAAAAGAGACAAAAGAAGTATTCAGAAACACTTGGTCCATCAAAGGGCTAAAATTCAAAGATGGCCTACCTTAAACACTTTGGAGCCGAACTCCATCTTGTTTCGTAGCATCTCCCACTGCTCCGCCTCTTCGGCATTGTTGGCCTCATAGCCTTCCATTTCTTTTCTCCATCTGACACAGAGGAGAGGAGTATAGGCAAGTGCTACAGGGCGAGGGGTTTCCTCAATTTCTTGATCTAAGCTCTTCGGAGCCGGGGTTGGGATAGGGCCCTCAACCTTTGATGCCGGAGGAGAGCCATTCGGCAACGGAGCGGTTGGCGAGGGTGTGGGATGATGAGCCGAGTCCTTGGCAGGGGCTGGTTCAGTCCGAGAGCTTAGTGGAGGAGTAGTAGCTGCAGTAGTGGTTGATACTTCCTGGTTGGTTTCCCTGCTAGAGGGGACCATACTTGGAGTATCCACAGGGATCTCAGTATTTGGTTTCCTATGGTTGAGGGAAAATGCTAAAGACGCAATTCCAATAAAATGGCGAAAGGAGAAAGTGTTATTCTGTGACACTTTTATCTTAAGGCCGACACCTTTACGAGTGGCCTGACCACTCGAGGTTGAGCCGAAAGGGCCGTCTGGCCCAGACGTGGGTTTCGGGTTTGCAGGCGGCGGCGACGATGGAGGACTTGGAGCCTGCACAGTAGGAGGAGTAGATGCTTTCGAATCCCGGCGGCATCGATGCAGTAGAGGTGTGTGTCATCTTCCTCCTCATCCTCATCTGAGCCCCTGAGGACCAGTCCTTTCCCCGTCTTGGCCGGAGGCGCGCCAGCCGAGTCCTCTGCGGGACGCTTAGACGGCGTGACATTATGGCTGGAGGCTTCAGGAAATGGAGGAACGGACAAGAACACCGCGCGATCCTGTGGAAGGTGACAAGCTGGGTTAGAGGACATAACAAGTCCTATGTTGACGAGCGGAGTAAAGGGGAAAGAATTCCTTTGCTTACTGCTGGAGGCAGATTTGATAACTTGTAAGGATCCGGGCAACCAGAGCTGTCGATGGGTATGCCCGGGGCAAAGAATTCGGTGATTCGAGCGAGCAGGGATTTCTCGGGGAGTTTTTTTTATCCTTCCCGAGCGGTGTCCTAGGGCCTTGAATATTCGAAGCTAAGATGGACGCGTTCTTTTAAGGGCTAGACACGACGAAGGTTGTAATTTGCTACAATTCCGATGCCGGTCAGCCCCCTTGTTTTCAGATCTTTGAGGAGAGGTAGAAGTTCCTTCACTTGCTCGCTTTCGCCCTTGGCGAGGGGAGATGACAAGGAAGGGAGAACTACGTCACGAACAGTGACAATACACTGTTGACATCGAGCCTATTTTGGCCTCGGTACACCCAATAAGGGCATATGACCGGAAGCGCCACCCAATAAAAGTGTCTCGTGATATACCCATGTTGGGTCACTAGTCAACTTTGCATGTCCAAAGTTGGGTGTTGATGAGGTTTGGATACTGTTTTAGAGGTATGCCCCTGGTGGGTCGCCGGTTGTATACTGTAACTCGGATACAAAATACCTCTCAACCAAACTTTATCTTGACGATACACACTTAAGTGGGTCGCCAGCTGATCCCTTCTCCGGTTCGGACAGGTACCACTCGGCTCAAAACGGGCTACATGTTGGGCTCGGAGCTGATTTCTACAAGACAGTATCGGGCGTTTGATGCTTTTAAATTTTACTAAATACAATATATCACAAGACAGGTACCGCAATTACATGGCTTAAGGTACGCCCCATGATGAGCTGACTACTGTTTTCACAATATGAGAATAGGTACCGATCAGCCAGATCAATGGAATACATCATTAAGAGTAGAGTGGCGTGCCTTGTAAATAGGCCGACTGACAAAATCTCGGTATTGCCGAGCGGGGCACTACTTTTAAATTTTAATACTAAGATCTCTTAAGTTCTTTACAATCTCCTTTTAGATTACAGGAATGGACAAACGAACCAGTTGGCGAGATATCTGACTCAATTGCAAAGCACTCCGGAGCTATTATGGACAACATAGGCCCCGGGTATCTTCCTATAAAGCCCATAGAGTAGCGTATAGGGGCGGCCCGAGTCGGCTGGAAGAGGACAGATACCACTTGGACTACACATGACTTGGATGCCAAGAATAGTTCTAAGGATAGAGTTTGACCCCGTTTGATTAGGAGATTAGTATCTGTAAATATTAGTGCGTATACGTATTGGACACTATGAAGATAGGATCCGGTATAACAAACTGGATACGATCGTGTAACCTTATCCCCACTGCACTATAGAAAGGGAGGGGTGCGGATCATAGTATCATCAAATCTAATTCTCTCCATTGCATACGATCTCAAGAACTCCATTGTAATTGAGATCTCCACACTATCCCAAGAGCATAGGACTAGGGTGTTACCTCATCATCGAGGGCCTGAACCTGTATAAAAAAGTTTCCCTGTCTTGTGTTTTCATCCGACTTGAGGTTTTGAGCAACCCATTAAAATTCTATTGCCGACAAGTATCCCCAAGGTTACACCCATCGACATTGATTCTCATGTTCAGATAGCCAAGCAAGATATTCCTTACGGTAATCAGGACCACTATCTCTTCAAAGGAAGAAGTGAACAAAGAAATCCTTGTTTGGATGAGATCCAAGATTCTTAATAGCATGACCAACCTTATTGGAAGCCACTTTGAAACGAAAACCAAAATCATAACAACGCTTCACTTGAAAACCCAAACGAGAAGCTCCCAGACAGGACATGAGAACCCAACTCACATGATCCTCCGAAAGACGAAAGAGAATCGAGAAAAAGTTTCAAGAAGAAAAAAAACCCCAATGGCCAGAAGCAGATGACGAGCTGAAATCCACCGAGCAACCAAAACGACGAGAGATGGAATGGAAAAAGTTCTACCAAGATCGAAATCCCAATTCCTAGCAAATGGCGGAGACTCAGAGAGGCAATCCATGGAGAAAACCACAATCACCAAAAATTGCCTTCAGATCACCTCTCCACCTTTCTCGACGCCATAGCCTGAGGATGGAGGCACCATGTAGAGAGAGAGTTCTAGATAAAGCTTCGTGTTTGTTATTGTGAAAATTTCTTATAT
This sequence comes from Raddia distichophylla, assembly GCA_005191435.1. Lineage (NCBI taxonomy): Eukaryota > Viridiplantae > Streptophyta > Magnoliopsida > Poales > Poaceae > Raddia > Raddia distichophylla. Next base: position 462,931 of record SPJY01037954.1, on the reverse strand, counting down.
GCATCGAGAGGTGTATCCCCTATTTTCGTATGGAACCTTAAGTTTTCACGTACATTTATGAGATTTATCAATACATTCAGTAAGTTTTACTATTAGTTAGCTAAGTGTCACAACACTCTTAAGGTTCATCGGCTCTTATCAAAGTTTCAATGATCTTTTTTTTTCAAGGTTAAGAGCATGTGCAGCACGGCCTGCATCAGCCCACTTGCGCCATTTGCCACGTTTGAATTTTCGGCCGCGCGCGGGCGTTGATGCCGACTGCAGCTGATAAGGAGGCTGTTGTGCATGCTCTAACAAGTAATTTTCTTAAAATTCAGGCGTCCTTTTTTTGGTTTATATAATTCACGTACATTTCATAGTACATTTCATACGTATATTTGAGATGGACAAGTATATGTTTAAATTTTTGTGATTATTTTTCTAACCCTTGTACATTTCAGCTTAGTATAGCGAAGCGTTTAACTGTAGCAAAATTTAAAAGGGTTTGAAAAGAGGTTTAAATATTATAAAAACATAATTAAAAAATATGATCTTTGAGAGTACTGCTAAGAGCTTAAAAAATCGTTACAAATTATTACACCGTTATATATAAAGGATAAATTTTCCTATGGCCTTATACAATTCAGCTTATCGTAGCGTTAGCGTTTCGGCAAAATTTTAAATTTTTAAAGAGATGTTTAAATGTTATTAAAATATAATTAAAAATAGTTTTAGAATCTTTAAGAGGACTACTAAAAACATGAGAAAATCATTACAAATTACTATATAAAAAAGATAAATTTTGTTGAAACGCTAGCTAGTCAATCTCTGCTGTGAAACGATACGCTACCTTGAACTAGAAAGAACGGCCAGAGAAATAACATCGCCGCTCGTGCCACACGCCGATCCCTTTCCGGACTAGTAGGAATTAAAATTTAAAATTAAAATGCGTAACAAAGAAGTTATTCCTGAATTGAAACCGGATACTTGTGAAAAAATCCAAAAACAAAAAGAAGCCAAGTGGAGTCGTGGACCTGCGGATTCCCCCACCCGCGGACAGAGGGCCCTGCCCCTCCCTCGCTGTCTCGCTGCCGACGCGGATCAATCCATTTTCCTCTCCAAGTTGACTCTCCTCTCTCTCTCCGCTCCTCCAGCTAGCAAACCGCAAATCCTAGGGATGTCCTTATGCAAGTCCCTTGCAATAGCTATCTCAGCTCTATTAACTTCTTTAAGCTGATAAAGCACATCAATTGACACCTTCGGACATGCCTTCACACCCTGCCTTTCTTTCCTCAACAGATGGGCGCTCACTCTCGAATAGCTCCCATTGACGATATGATCGCATAGTCTACATCGGCTCCTTACGTTTCCCCCAGATGAACCAGCTCTCCCTAAAACCTCCCCATACCTCCACAGGGGTTTCTTGACACTGTCAGTTGAAGGAGGAGGCGTTACTGCAACTGCTGCCAAGAAAACACTCGCCGGCGTTCTGGCCATGGATGAAGCAGTTGATGAAGACGTCCTTGTTGACGTTGTGTTGCCGGCGCCGGCAGCCATGGTATTGCTCAAATCGGGGCGGTCCATATCTCTGCTCAAAAGGGAGAAAGTGAAAGCGAAGTGAGGACTCTAAGAACTGAGGAGGACTGGAGGAAGAGGAAGAGGAAGAGGAAGAGGAAGAGGAGGAGGACTGGAGGAGTGGAGGAAGAGGAGGAAGGGACTCACCGGTCACCAGTAGAGGCGCCGTCGATCGGAGGCAATAGGCGTCGGCGGTTGCCGGAGAAGAGCTTGAGACGGCGGCCGCGCGACGTCGGTGTAGATCTAGGAAGGCGGCAGCGGCTATCCGGCGGCAGCGGCGGGGCAGTTGCGGCGCCCCATCCTAGGGTAAACACGTGGACGCGGGCAAGGCAAGGCAAGCAGGCAACAGATGGGTCACGGGTCGGGCGATGTATCGATGGCTGAGCGCATCTGTCATCTGTGTCCCGCCCGTGTCCCATTTTTTTAATTATTTGGGAAATGGAAAAAAGCCGGACACCTCTCCGACATGTATCGGTGCGTGTCGGACACGTGTCCGACACGGGACACGTGTCCGGACATGGTACGACAGTTTTGGGAAGTGTCGGCGCAACGTAGGCAAAATGTATGAATCCCGATTAGTTGGATTTGCCTGAGATGAGGAGGATATCTTGGGAGGAGGCAAATATCTTGGGTTTATCTTTTATTTTCTGCGAAATATTCTGTACTTCGAATAGATTGAAATTTCAAAATGATCCACTGTGGAAATTGTGCTGTTAGTTCATGAGAAGCCATTAATGCTTATTTGATTACTAACTATGATCTGGATAATGAATATTTACCTGCATTTTTGTTCTCTCAGGTGAAATGGCTGAACAAGCATCTCAGCAAGCTTTGGCCTTTTGTTTCAGATGTATGATAAAATTCTCTTTTGCCAACCTATAGTATCGTGAAGTATTTTGCTAATTGGAAAGTTCTGATTGTTATTAATAATAGAAATATGGTATTCCCCTGTAGCTGTTCTGTGACCTTGTAGGGATAGAGTGATGTTACAGAAATATTAGGACATTAAGAGTTCGTGTCTATCTAGAGTTTTTGTCCTTGCATGGATAGAGTTCTTGCTTTATACGGTTCTCTTCTGTAGCCTATATATGCAAGTCCTATATCTACTTAGTTGCTTATCTCATAATCTTAAGAGGTTCCAAATGTGGTCTCGAGAGTCCGGTCCAGTTTGTTTGACTTGTTTTTTGGAGCCCCTAGATTTTGCTTCAAGATAAAAAGGGGACTAAAAAACTATAGCATTTGTATTTTGAAAATGGAAATGGAGATAAAACAAAAAAGCAGATAAATAGACACGCTGTTCTCCATTCTTGAGTGTGGACATCAGGACATGACAATAATTATGAAGTATGAACAAAACAATTTCTAGGCTACTAAGATAATTTGTTAAAGGTCGATTAAAGGTTGAATATTAACCTGATTCTGAGCGCACTTTTTCATAGATATACACCTATTGTGCATACATTAAGCATCAAAGCTGTAATTTACCAGTGATGAGTAGTGTCCCAAGCTGTTTGCTTGTGGTATATTTGTATTAGGAGTACTTTGCTAAAGACATGCATATTCTTTATTTTGGGAAAATACTGCACTCTCATGCTGCAAGAATTTTTGTAATATAAACTAGATGCTAATTTTCGTAAGCTTATGTGTGCTAACTATACTTCTCATATGGATTTAGGCTGCAACTGCAGTTGTCAAGGAATCTGTTGAACCACTGCTAGACGATTATCGACCTCCAGGGATAAAATCTCTGAAATTCAGCAAATTCTCTCTTGGAACTGTGTCACCAAAGATAGAAGGTTTCCTTGTTTTTTCATGTTCTCCAGTGTTTGTCTCACATTTACCAATTCTTGGAACTTGGAAGCCTATTGTCTGATTTGGACATAGGAGGCTCTTAATTTTTTGGTACAATCTTAAAGTCCTACATACAAATGCCAAACGTTAAGTCCAGTGGTAGCCTGGTAGGTCATAAATCATTTCATAGTTTGTTGATATCAGTTGAAGTTAGATGATCTTAATTATGCTGGTGCTCATTATCTACTATTGCATTATGTATACATTTATAATATTTAATTGCAGGAATTGGCCACTGGCTATACACTCGATTGATCCTTTTGCATTGTAGTTATTTGTAATCTCCTTGGCTTGACATGATCTCTGATAATACACCCCTCTTCATGTCAATAATTTGGTTTTACAACACTCCTGTGATAGACTGATCTACTGAAACTACCCAAGTTGATAAAAAAATTACATGGCAAATCGATGAACTGTAAATAGCTAATATTTAAAATGTGTCGTCTACTTCATCTGAAGCACTTTTTGGGGAGAGAATTTTTCAAATGAAAGTATGAAACAAGTATCCTTATTAATTTTAAGAAGTTTCGAACAATAGATAGAAGAACTTGCAATATAAACTCTTCACTTTGGCGAGTGATAGGACTATATTTTTGGACCGCTAATCTTTCATATTGTTTGCCTCCTTGGTTCAAATCAGAAAAGACTGTCGTTAATACTCTCACAGCTATATTATTTTGCATAGTAATCATGTTTGGGGTGTCGTTGCCTCGTTGGGAAGTTGCGTTATGCAATACTATGTATCTATTTATTTTGTATGAATGTTCTGCATGTTATGATTTTTAGCTTGTTGCCACAGTTTTAAAGAATATGACTGAAAGATCACATTTTGTAATCTTGTGAAGGCATTCGTATTCAAAATCTTCAGCCAGGCCAAATCATAATGGATATAGATTTCCGTTGGGGTGGTGATCCAAGCATAATCCTTGCTGTTGATGCTCTGGTTGCATCACTGCCTATTCAGGTTATAACTGTTTATATGTTCTTTGCAGTTAGTAATTTTGCAGAAGTAAAACCTTTTTAAATTTTGTGATGCAATATATCTTCGAACCATTTTGCAGCTCAAGGATCTTCAGGTCTTCACGATTGTCCGTGTGGTATTTCAACTATCTGAAGAGATTCCCTGCATCTCTGCTGTTGTTGTTGCTCTACTTGCAGAGGCATGTATCTAAATAAATGTTAATTTTAATAATGGTTTAGATTTTTTTTGCAATCATGCTGGAGAGTTGCACACATTTGTTTTAAAGGTAGCAAGAGAAATAGCAAAACTTAGCTGAAAATGTAGCATGGAAGTCACACATATTGTATTAACGAATAGAACAACGAAACCACCTTGTTTCAGTGGAGAATGATGACAATTTTGTGGTTCACTGTCTTTCGTGAGAAAAGTTATTGTTGGAACACTAGGCACCACTAGTCTTGTGTGTTAATGCTGGTGGCATTTCCATAGGATAGTTAAAGCCACCGTGTTTAAGTACAAACCGTGGTTAATGCACCTTATGCACCATTATTTTGTAAACTAACAGGTTTTGTGCTGCAAACTTTCTATTTGATCATATAGTTGAAAATTTTCTAGATCTAGTACTTTTGAACTATCTGGACTTGTATTTTGTTGACAACACCTGGCAGTTAGGATAGTTAGTAGGTAACTCCATAGGTTACATTTCTGAGGCATTAAACCTTTGCTTAATTCAAGATGAGCATTTTTTGTGTAGTTCTTTCAATGGGTTTCCTTGTGCTTCAGCCAGAGCCAAAAATACAGTACACACTGAAGGCAATTGGAGGAAGCCTGACTGCTATTCCAGGACTTTCTGACATGATTGATGTAAGACAACCTGACAATATTTTGAACAATGAATTCCTACTAGTGCTAACAAAAGTATGTGAAAAAGTGACCATGATTCTTCTGCATTCATTTAGGATACTGTCAATTCAATTGTTTCAGACATGCTACAGTGGCCACACCGGCTTGTTGTCCCACTTGGTGTCAATGTTGATACAAGGTGAGTTCTTCAGTGTAATGTTATGAAAATCAGTTAGCCCCCCTGCGTGGTTATGCTATGGATACATCATGTGGGTTCTTGTTCATGTCTGTTGCGTTCCTTGGCAAGCCAATCCTCTGTGTTTGCTGTTTGAACAAGCAACACATTACACAATGCAACGTGAAGTCCAAGCGAACAAGACCTAAATAAACACTGCAAGGTTGTAGATATGCCATCATTGTTTTCAAATTGGATGTTTGAGACAGATGTCTTATACCTATGGCTTTCCAGTGCTTATATGTATTTAGTCAACATAAACTAGTTCACAGTGGAATATTTACAGTTGGCTAGTTTGTATTGGTGTCTATACAATTTTTCTCGATAGAAACTTTATGTTTTACTTAAGTAGTTATACAACCCTTCAAAAACATCCAGCCACTTTTAGAAACATTCTATGTTAGCTTCTAAGGATTTGTTGTAGTAGAAACATACATTAAAGAAGGGGAGCCGCTGCGAATCGGACGCCTGATTTGATAGAGGCACAGCTTTAGAGAGAGACTAGTATCTCTGCCCATTGGACGCTCGATTTTAAGCAATACCATTAAAAAAGATCAAAGGATACAACAGAAGTATTAATTATTTCTTTATTGATGGGTCATTTCATTGCCTGCGTGATTTGCCTGGGTGATCTGGTCTGTTTGGCGCTATTCAGGTTTTTTTGCATCCTGCCATCTGAATTTTGATTGTATGAAACTCTTATGGAGCTCTTCAAAAATATGTATTTTTGGAGCATCACAGTCATCCAGGACTCACAGATCTCACTCCAAGCCCATCGCTAGACAGAGGAAGTTTTTCGGTTAACTGATTGTATTTTTATATTTCTCATTATATTTGTAAACTGTTTTTTGAACATACGGATCTGCCCACAAGTACCTAATCGTTTGATACCTGTTAGACTACTGCTAGCTTGTAAGGACTTTTGATTATTCTTTGTTTGTGTGAATTGTCTTTGTGTATTAAAATTCCAGATTCCATTAGCATCGTGCCTTCAATTAAGTTTTTCCCTGTTCTATTTACTCTCTACAGTGAACTGGAGCTTAAACCTCAGGGAAGACTTTCTGTTACAGTAGTAAAAGCAACTTCTTTGAAGAACAAGGAGTTGATTGGTAAATCAGATCCATACGTGGTTCTTTATGTGCGTCCAATGTTCAAGGTCAAAACAAAAGTCATAGATGACAACTTAAATCCTGAATGGAATGAAATATTTCATCTAATTGTTGAGGACAAGGAAACCCAATCTGTCATTTTTGAGGTAATTCTATTTTGTTTCACCTGTTCTGCATTTGAATATGAACCACAGTGAGCGACGAAAAATGACATCAATTAAACAATAAAGTACAGAAGAATAAAACAACAAAATATTCTATGTCCACTGCAAACAGGCGATCTTCAGTACATTATGAAGGATACAAGGAAATGGATGTGATGATTTGTGAGGTCATGCTGGCACCTGGCAATGTTCAGTTGAATCTGGGCCTAGCCTGACTGGGTCCGACAACCATGATCAGATCGGCTGCCAAAGTCTTCAGGCTAACAAACCCATTAAGTAATACTGGGCTCAAGCCGGGCCATGTGTGACCCAGATGCTGATTGACCTTAAAATGTAGGCTAACCATGCTTGGTCAGACAGAAAAGTTAAGTTAGTTGCATTAAATGAGAAGTTGAGGGGATACTATTTGTTAATCACTTCACCGGGAGTTTAATGGTGCATTTATTTTCCATCTTTCTTCCAATTGTTTAGATTGGAATTCGATCCATCGAACTTGCTAATTGCTATTAACCAAACTAGTTTTGGAAGTGTTTTTTCCTATTTGCTCTTTTTCCTTTTTCATCATTCCCCTCATTGGCACATTCTGGTTTGGAGCCTTGAACTAAAATAATAGTTAAAAGTGCCTTGAGAGATATTCCATGTCTGGCACTGGTCCTGTACAATTCAATGAACCCAAGAGATATATTGGAAACTGTGTTGTGGATGACATGTATCTTAGTGCATATATCCGTGCAACCTGATTGATTTCACTTAAGTTGTCCACATTTTGATTATTCTTTTCTTGTATTATGATTATATGTGATTTCACATAAGTTGTCCAATGTCCGCATCTTGATTACATGTTTCTCTTTCTTTCAATATTTTGATTCTAAAATGTTTATTCCTCTGATCCTCTCAATGCTGTACATGGTAATATGTGTTTGAGGTGACTTTTGCAGGTTTATGATGAAGACAATCTTCAGCAAGACAAGAAACTGGGTGTGGCTAAACTAGCAGTGAATAGTCTTGAACCTGAGACTTCTAGTGAAATCAGTTTGAAGCTTCTGCATTCACTAGATTCACTAAAAAATAAGGACACCAAGGATAGAGGAACATTACATCTTAAGGTTGGTTTTCTGTGTTTCAGTTTTTAGGTTTACTCTTATCCAACTTAGCATTTCTCTAGCCTATTGTTGTCTGACACATACTGATAAGTAACTAAATGGTTATAAGTAGCTGTAACTGTAAGGGTCACTAGTACTAAAGGAAACTAGGTTCCAAAATTGTGATCAGCCGATCACAATGGTTTATTGCGATCAGGATGGAATCCTTGGCATGTTTTCGTTGCTGCACAAAATTTCAGATAACATACCGCTGCAAGTCTTCTACATAAAATGAATATGACAAAGACGTAAGAAAATTGTGGGACTGAAGCCCTGTGGTGGTGGGGGCTTTGGTGACCGAAGCCCCAGGTGTTGAAGTGGACTTGAATGGGTGTTGAAAGGGGTGAGGAGGTGGGCTCTGGAGTCTGGACGGATTGGGGGCAGGGAGGGATGAGGAGGTGGGCTTTGACGGCGATGGGGTTGAGGAGGTGGGGCTTTGGCAGCGATGGGGATGAGGGGATGCTCCGTGTCTAGGGGAGGTTGGCATTGCCGCTTCGGGGTCTATGGCAAGCCCTTCAGATAGAGAGGATTGATAGATGATCAGAGGGAGAACGTTAAAAGATAGAGAGGAGAGAGAGAGGAAGCAGATAGAGTGGAGAGCATATGTGGCTGCCCCATTAGTGAAAACCCCTCGTGGTTCAATGGACTATTTTGGTCTGGTTTTGAGAGTTCAGGGTCAGGTAGCCTGGTTTTGGGGTTTAGGACTAGAATCTTAGTTCAGGGACCATATTGGTATTTTGTCCTTGATATTGGCTTGAACTATCTATGCACTCTGACACTTTCCTCAGGAATTTGTTTCCATTTTCTTAGTATTATTCATATTTTTTAAAAATTTCACCATCACTTCCAAGCTTATCAGATGAAAAATGATTCCCATCCTGCTACATACAATGGCCGCGATTATCGATGATTTTCTGTTAGTGTTGCAATAAACTTTTAAAATTTAACAAACTGGACACCATATGAAATTCATATGCCCATGCAGATACCGTACTAGGTTTTGCTTGTATGTAGGGATTGGTTGTGGTAGCCCATTGGCTGCCTTGGAATGTGCAATGGTGGTAGCAATGCTTTATTCTCTTTGCTTATCTATAAAATAAACATTGAATTTCTCTGTCAGGATTGCATGATAGTTTCATGGACTAAATAATGCAAGCATGTAAAAAAGAAGCGATTGCAAAAGGTTGCAAGACTAATGTTTCTCTTTTATCAGATTGAGTAACAGTTCTAGCATTATATTTTTAATTCATCAGGTCATGTATCACCCATTTACCAAGGAAGAACAGCTGGAAGCCTTAGAGCTGGAAAAGAAAGCAATAGAGGAGAGGAAACGTCTGAAGGAAGCTGGTGTAATTGGTAGCACAATGGATGCACTTGGTGGGGCGGCTTCGCTAGTTGGTTCAGGTGTTGGACTTGTGGGCACTGGTTTTGTTGGCGGTGTTGGGCTTGTGGGTTCTGGAATCGGGGCTGGTGTTGGGCTTGTTGGTTCTGGTATTGGCGCTGTTGGCAGTGGCCTTGGTAAAGCTGGGAAGTTCATGGGGAAGACTATGACAGGGCATTTCAGCATGTCCCGCAAGAATGGTAGCAGTTCTACTGCTCCCCAGCCTGATCAGCCTTCTGCATAAACCTGATGTACAGCGATGCCAGCGTCATCACCTCATATTCATAGTTCGGATTCAGCTTTTTATTTACTGTAAGGCCTGCAATACTTAGCATCATACACTCAAGTCATTTGCATGCTTCCATCCACGCGCCACTTATATGAACTATTTGTTGGTTCCTTCGTTATATTTTTATCTGAAACGATAAACCATTATAGCAAGCGGGTCCCTGTAAATTCGAAGATCAGCTTTCACAAATTTATACAACAGAATGGTGTTCAAATTTGTCATTCTATTTATTGTTTTTGGCCCATGTAGTTATTTTCTGAGCTAATTGGGCGTCGACTGCATTCTGCATCCAAATCATCCGCCTCACCGGTTGACCGAAAATGTGAGATTTCTAAGGCCCTGTTCTTTTGAGTTGATTTGAACGGCTGAACGGCTGAAATGACTCAACTTCGAGAGTTTCTCAAGATGGTCTCGAGATTTGAATACATTCGTTGACTTGCTTTTTAAAGCATTAGAACCCATCTTTAAAACAGTGAAAAACAAACTCAAAAAACTCAAAGCATGTGTTTTTAAAACGTAGATAAGTCGTTTAAGCTGTTAAGACGTTAAACTGTTAAGCTGAAAAGAACTGAGCCTAAATGTTAACAATGCCTACCCCATGGTTCACCGTTGGAATGTTACGAGCGTTATGGCCTTATGGGCTCCAAGACATAATAATGTGCACTGAGAAGATGAGCTAAACCACTTGAATGCACTGTTCACGTGCCTCAGCAGTTCGGCTATTGTGGTACTAGTTGCTTTTTGTCGATTAGATTGATATGTTGATTAGTCGAGATAATGTGGTTAGTATTGAACAGCTATCTTTTATTTGATGACTATTTGAAATAAAGTGCTTAGAGCATCCCCAGCAGGGGCATTATCAAGGCCCTTCATCAGCAAGAGACCGGCCAGCACAGCCCCCCTGTAGTCTGCTTTTTTTTTTTTTGAATTTTTAGGGCGCGGTTACTGTAGATACAGTAGAATAAAGAGCTTGCTAGGATGCTCTATCCATTTGCTTTTTAAAGATCAAGTTGAGAGGAGACAATCCTATATAAGAGAACACACCGATCATTTTATTAATAAAGCAATAAAGAAACATGTTCTCTATATTCTTTTGTGTCGCGGGTTGCGCTATCAAGGTTTCCTTTCTCTTTCCATTGCATACGATTACATGGCAACTTCTGAAATTGTGGGAAGGGTGGACACTACAGGAATCGGGATCAGTGTCGTGGACACAAGACTAGATATCGACGACATAGAACTTTCTCGGCGGTTGCTCCGTCGATGTAACTTCGATGACACAGTCAAAATTTGCCGGCAGCCCCATCGACAAATCCGCATCTGAGGCATGCCCCCTATGTTAGGCCTGTGTCGGTGGCCTTATTGACCGTCGACACAAGCTTCCCCTTACGACACATGCGGGGTGACGATGCTCTGACGAGTGGACCCCATAGAAAGAATGTTGGCCTGGTACATGGCAGCACAGTGTGCACAGCTCCTGCTTACGCCGTCGACATAGGTACAACAAGTTGGCCTTGTTGTTTTGCCTGGCTGCACATAGCAATGTCCTGGATCGAGCCGAGGATGGGCCGGAAAAGGCTGTTTGACTGGAGGGGTGGTCTATCGTCGGCTTTTTTACTGGCTGCCGACATAGAGTGCTTATGTCGGCGGGCTGAGCCATGGCCGACGACACAGATGTTGCCTACCCTTCTTGTGCGATCTCCCAAGTTTACCCCACATGGCAGAGATGTCATTTTGTTTGCCAAGCGGGACCAAACTTAACTCCTTCCGTCTAGGGCGTTAAGGCGCCATTAAGGGGAGTCATAATGTGGTCGGCTGGAGGATGGCCGACGATATAAACTACTTTGGTGGGCTCATAAATTCAAATTTTCGGACGTGCGCAGAAGTGAATGTAGCATGCGTCGGTTGTTTTATTAGTGCCGACCACACAGCTCACGGGAAGTCCTTGTGTAGGCTGCTTCTTCGTGGGCCACCGACATTGCCCTATCGTCAAGATTTTGGCCACCGACATTTTGTTTCTGGCCACCGACACTGATGTCGTTTCCTGTAGTGATTGAAGAAAAACCACACGATTTTTTTAGCTTTGGCGGTGATATTTCCATTTAGAATTTAAACAAGTTCGATTAATTACACTGTTAGGTTACCAGCGTATTAGTTAAATCTATGACGCTATGAAGCAGCCACTTTCGACGAGTGCCACTTACAAAAAGATTAGTGGATGCAATTGCATAGCCGCTAAATATGAAAGTCATCATTCTCAGTCATTTTTGCCCATCTAAACTCCATAAAATTTTCATTTATTCTACCCTCTTCTAATCTTCCTTCCCTTTTCTTTCTCCTCCACCCACAGTGCCCACCTGTCCATTGAATGAGCTATGTGCCCCCCGGCCCACATGGAGGCCCAAGATGCTAACCAGCCCAGTTCGACCATCCAACAGCACACCAACTTCGAACGAGCATAGCTCGGGCTCCTGAACTCTGTTTTCAGTGTGCGACCACTCGCACACTACTTGTTGGAAAACATAGGAGATAAGATTTTCAATGGATCTAGCCCCACATTCAGATTCACTCTAGAGCAACAGGAAAATGCATAACAATATTTCGGTTCAGAATTTCTGAGTGATGTGTCAACGTATTTTTGGGCCAATGCCCTATGTATCACTAGGGTTTGGTGGTGGTTCCCTTCCTTGGGCACCCCACTCCCCCTGGCCATCTCTATATATGTGGCCGCCGCTTCTCTTCTATCCTTAGGTTTTGGGGGTTTTGTTTGACCCCTTTGCATCCCTCCTCGTGTCTACGAGTGAAAGAACCTCACCCTTGATTTTGTTTGTGTTATTGGATTAAAATTGCTATCACCTCGTTCTTGCTTGTTCTCGGTTGCAGTAGGTTCAAGGATCGATCGGGTTACGACTTGGTTGATCAGTTCAGCGAGGTGACGTTGAGATTGCTTGGTTACTGATCTCGTGGTTAGTAGCCGATCCATCTACTTCATTGTACATAAAATTGGCATATCGTTCTCATAAAAAGCTCGGGCTGACCTTGTGCGCATTAGTAAATTGGTGTACATCGGTTATGCTCATTTGAAGTTGGCTTGCTGCTAGATGGCCGAACCAGGCTGGTTGGCATCTTGGGCCTCCATATGGGCTGTCTTTGATTCGTCGAGGCTTCACAAGCCTTGGACTTGTTGCGCCACTTCTTCAGAGAAGGCTTGGAAGGCTGGGCTTTAGGATTAAGGCTTGTCGGCGACGAAGATGTCGTAGCATCGATCGTAGGCGATGAAGATGTCGCAGCATCGATAGTCGTGGATGGAGTTGTCGGAGAGAGAGAGGATGGGCAGTGGTCACACTGGTCGTATCCATGCCGGTGATGTCCTCATCATCCTCTACTTGAATTGGAGTGATCCTCGACTCCTTCTCATGCTCCTGAAAAAGGTTAGTGACAACTGGAGGTAAAGAAACAAGTGTTTGCAATGCGGTATCTAGGAGTGTTTGCAATGCGGTATCTAGGGAGGACACAGTCTTATCTAAATGAACTAGCTCCTTTATATTTGGTTCAGAGTTTTGTGCATTGCTAGCAATTTTATCACCCTCATGTTCATGGTTTTTACCTCTCTTTTGTTTTCTTTAATTAGTTCAGCTGGATTCATGGGTTCAAAATGACTTTCTTTCCATTAAATATGAAGGAATATTGATTGGTTCTACCATTATGAATAGCTTCTACATCATATAATCAAGGTCTAACTAACAAAAGTGAACATGATTTCATAGGCATGACATCACAATCAACACGATCAGTGATGAACCAATAAAGATAAGACCCGTCGGTGATGAAGATGTCGTAGCATCGATTGTAGGCGATGAAGATGTCGCAGCATCGATAGTCGTTGATGGAGTTGCCGGAGAGAGAGGGAGGGAGGGAGGGGGAGGGAGGGGGAGGGAGGGAGAGAGAGAGAGAGAGAGAGAGAGAGAGAGAGAGAGAGAGAGAGAGAGCAGGGGCCGCTGTCACACTGCTTGCATTCATGCTGGTGATGTCCTCATTACCCCCGAGCTCCCTATCCAGACCTTTATTTACTACTCATTACAATTGAGGTCGTGAATAGGTTGTCCATTGTTGGCGATAGTTACGCTCAAAGAAATTAATCCGCAAGTGGACGGATATCGCTTGTAGTTTTCACTAGGAGTATTCCTAAAGTTATCGAATCCACAAAGGCTGTGCCTTATTAATCGACTGACCAAAGACATGCAAAAACTGTTTCGTTGCTAGGATTTTCCGTCGTATAACTTCGTATAATGTATGCTATACGAAAAGTTGGAGTCATCCTCGACTCCTTCTCATGCTCCTGAAAAAGGTTAGTGACAATTGGAGGTAAAGAAACAAGTGTTTGCAATGCGGTATCTAGGGAGGACACAGTCTTATCTAAATGAACTAGCTCCTTTATATTTGGTTCAGAGTTTTGTGCATTGCTAGCAATTTTATCACCCTCATGTTCATGGTTTTTACCTCTCTTTTATTTATCTTTAATTAGTTCAGCTGGATTCATGGGTTCAAAATTACTTTCTTTTCATTAAATATAAAGAAATATTGATTGGTTCTACCATTATAAATAGCTTCTACATCATATAACCAAGGTCTAACTAACAAAAGTGAACATGATTCCATAGGTATGACATCACAATCAACATGATTAGTGTATGAACCAATAAAGATAAGGCCCGTCGGTGATGAAGATGTCGTAGCATCGATTGTAGGCGATGAAGATGTCACAGCGTCGATACTCATTGATGGAATTTTCGAAGAGAGAGAGAGAGAGAGAGAGAGAGAGAGAGAGAGAGAGAGAGAGAGAGAGAGAGTAGAGGCAGCGGTCACACTGCTCGCATCCATGCTGGTCATGTCCTCATCACCCCCGGGCTCCCTCTCCTGACCTTTATTTACTACTCATTGCAATAGAGGTCGTGAATAGGTTGTCTATCGTTGAGCATGATTGCACTGGTGGTGACGTAAGCTCCTTCCAAATTGTGGACGTGATCACAAAGGTCCTCACCATACGCTTACACTAATCATGTCGAAGACCACAAATGGGTTGCTCGGAGTCATCACGTCTTCATGGTCACTTACCACCGACACCCTTGGCTCATCTATTTTCTCTAGATTAACCAACCACCATTGTTCACTTGCCTCACTCCTACTCCTCTAGATATAGTCACTGCCATCCCCCTACCTCCCTCTTCCTTGCTGTGCCCTTTGCCTCCTCTAAATTCAGTCATCGCAAGAAGAAGGGAATGGAGGGCTTGAGGGTAGAACGGGTGCAAAGAGGCCAATTGCATGCGGCAATGAGAGGAGGTGCTAAGGGTGCCAATGATGGATAGTGGTGAGAACACCGTTGTTAGGATGGAATATAATTATAAATTGAGTAAAATATAGACTCTTTATTTTACACAGGTTTTACTTTGTACTCTCTTTATATCTTGTCTTTGGCCTCTAGTTCAATACAATAAACTTTCGTAATATGATATCAAAGAGAACACTGAAAACTCTATCTTGCACCTTCTTCCAAAGTTGTTGCCTCGAAAGAGCATTCTCCACTCTTAGGAGAGGCACCTCATTGACCTTCTCTTCCCCCACATATCGGATTGGATTCTCCATGACGCTCTCCACAACAGTCAAGCAACCATATGATAGGGTGAAACCTAGATGTTATGAGTTGTGTATACTCCACTACCCTAGGCAAGATGTGGACCACCATCTTGCACGCATGCCGCGCCATCTCACACACATGTCACAAAGCTCTCTCTAACAATTACAATGGGTCTTTTTGCTTAGATCTGTGGCAAACCCCCACCTCCAAATCCACGCCAGTGGGCTCCCTTCTATCCAACTCCACAAGGGAGGTTGGAAAAGGAAAAAGCAGTTTGATTACTTTTCATTTATATTTGTATATTTTCAAGAATTCCAACTGTGCCATGGCGTGGCTGATTTCTATCCTTCCATGGAATTTCTTGAAAGTACCCACTTTAAAATGACATGGATTTAATCAACCCGATTGGCCGACTATATTCCAGCTAGCAATCATAACTAGTTTAAAATAATGACTTTGTATATATGTTGATTGGACTAGTCAGATATTTTTTAGTAGTAAAGGGGCATAATTGAATGAAATTTGAATGGTCGGTAGGCTCAGATAAACAAAACTGGAATGGCTTATGTCGCAATTTCCTTAATTTACACACATGTTTTGCTAACGAATCACGTAAAAATCATTGTCCTTATATTTACTAGAAAAAAAAATGAGTGTTTGGCGAGTGAGTATTTATTAGGATCATGAAAAGTAAATAACGTATTTGAACCCGTGGATATCTATTATGGGACCGTCTAATGCAATGTTGGCTAAATATTTTTATGTTTCAAACGATTTTCTGGCTATTGAATTTCAATCCAACAATCTAGATCTCTCTCCCTTTTTATATTTCCCCTGGATCCCCTTCCTTCCTCGATCCACTCTTCCTCCTCCGGCTCCTTGACTCTGCTAACGCGGCCTCTCCCCTTCCCCCTCCTCCGTCGCCTTCGCCACCACGGGTGATCTGCGGCGCCACCACTGCCTCGTCGCCCAGCTCACCATCCTCATGTCGTCAGATCTTCCCATTCCACCCTAACCCAGCCGATTCCGACGCAGATTCATCCTCCTCCACCATCCCAATCACCTTCACTCCCTCTCCCGGCTCCAGCGCTGTCGTCGCCGACTCACCCTCACCCAACCCTACCATTGGTCCCCCGACTCCGCCAACCTCCCTCTAAGCCCAAGGGCACCGAGAACCCCACTCTCGACCCTAACTCCGCCAAAGAGGAGGAAGAAGGCACTGTCACGCTGGCAAGGAGAAAGAAGAAGGTGGACATATTCCAAGTATGTAGGAATCGACTGATACTTTGCTAAAAAACAGTCGTCTAATGGTTAGCAAAAGTGATATTATTATTATTATTATTGTTGTTGTTGTTGTTGTTGTTGTTGTTGTTGTTGTTGTATTAACGTACAGTAAAATAGAGCCACCACATTAATTCTAAAATATTATAAAATCCTATATTGATCAAAGAGAAAAAGGAAGATCTACATCGTCGATCAGTGTGGATCTAAATTATAATGGCTTAGATGAAAAGAAAAATCCATACATGCTACAGTAATAAAATAAAAGCAATTTTAAATGAGTTTGTATGAAATACAGGATAAAAAATTAATTTGTATCAAATACAAGATAAAAGATTAATTCGTATCAAATACAAGATTTAGACGTGCAAATGCGTGGGATACTTGCTCGTTGTTTTGGACATTGTGTGCCGAGTCAATTTCTAGGCTACGCACACTCTGCACAATAGTACATATGCTTTGCACATTGCTGTCCGTGTGTTGGAGCCCCACAAATATTGCTCTGTCCGAAGGTTCCTTATCCATTGCCGGCTGGCATCATCTGCTCCATTACTACCTTTTTCCTGCCTTGTAAACTGATCAATCACCTCAGGAACCACTTGATTCTCATCGAATCATGTCCATTCCCAATCTCTCTGCTAAGCCGCTGCCTCGCCTCCCTTCAAATAAGGGCAAGTGATGCCGTATTAATCGAATGCTATATTGTACATCAATCTACATGTTGGTTTCTGAATATATCTGGGAGACTTAAATTTATTGCGTATTTTCTGGTCTATCGTTCAGGATTTTTGGGGTTCAGAAGGGAACAGAGCCCTACGTTTACACCAAGAATGAGGATTACTGCGCTGAAGCAGCAGAATTCAGGAGGCCAGAAAGTTACCGATGGAACCAGCAGGCCTCTCTACCTTGGGATAGACTTTGCCTCAGGTGCCAGATATGCTCTTATTGACAAGCAAGGGACCATCCATTCTGAAGGCAAAAGAACTTACTCACCTGTAAGAGTTTGTTTTTCTCTAGACACTTCCTACATGCATGTGCAAAAGTAAATATATACCAGTTTGTGTGTTTAAAAAGTTGGCTCAGTTCTGCAGTAAAATATCCGCCAATTTTGGTTATCCCTAGCTATTGTTAATTTGGATTTAGATGAATGATTTTGAGTCCACTGGGTTTTGGATGGTTAATCCGAACCGTCAAGTCTTTTTGGTCTACTTCTACTATCTGATTTTACAATACATTAGCAGTAACACTTCGTCTTTATATCTTGCTGACGCGTGGATGGTTTGTTGAAACAAAATGTATCATTTATATTTAGCAATATTAAAGTGATTTTCTAGAGGAAGGTTGATAGCAAGCATGCAGTTCTACTAAATACATTAACAACCAGGAAGTCCATGGAAATCAAGCTTAATTAGCTTACTCTTTTGGTACATACATCTTGCGTTGTTAATTCCTAATGAGCCTTTCATCCTTCGGTTGGAGTTGCTAGGCAGGTTGGTAATGCCACAGACTGGACAAGCTCCTGGAGAGAAGCACTGTTCCAGCTTCTGAGTGATGTCCCATACATTTACCGGCCATCCATCTCCTCCATTTCGATAGATGGGACATCAGCGACCACTCTCATCATTGACAGGTTTCCATACCTTCTGAAAACCTTGTCTTGACAGTGCATCGATAGTTAAGCTTCAGTGAGGTGAATGATTGCAGCAAATCCTCACACATCTTTCTTGGCAAGCAGGAAGAATGGAGAGCTTCTTGCTGGTCCTTTCCTCTACAATGAGAGCTTCCCCGATGCGCTGCCCACCGTCGAATCGATCGCTCCCGTTAATCATACTGTCTGTTCTGGTTCGTCCACTCTGTGTAAGCTTGTGTCATGGTGGAATTCGAAGGGCTCGAATGGTGCCGATTCAGCAATACTGATGCACCAATCGGACTGGCTGCTATGGCTTTTGCACGGGGAATATGGCATTTCTGATTACAACAATACTTTGAAGGTGAATTTTCTGTCATCCTGTAACTAGAGAGTCTACAGACAGTTCACATCAATGCACACAAGAAGCACAATAGTTTTGTTCCCAAAATGGATAACCTAGCTATACAGCTAAAGATGAACTCTCACTTTAGCATTCTAATCAAAAGGAAATGGCTTATCATTGGTAAGTCATAATAAGTCGCAACTACTTTAAGCTCTGTGCAGTTTTCTTTTGGATAGTCTTGTGAACACATCTCAGACTCTCAGTGAATATATACCGGATCTATGGTTAAGATATATACGTTGTTCCTGTCTTGCAGGTAGGCTATGATCCCGAGATTGACTCCTACCCAAGCTGGTTGATGTCACAGCCATACTCATTCATGCTGCCTTCTGTCAGAGCGCCTGGAGCTTCGATTGGTCCAATCAAAGAAAATGTACGCTCACAATACGGTAACTAGTTTACTCAACAGCCAACATACACTTCACTCCCTTTGAGAAATCGAGACTTCTCTAAAATCTTAATCCCTTAATTCTTTTTTATTCGTCACCGTTGACTTTAAGACATACCATTTGACTATTCGTCTTACTAAAAAAAATTTAAGTGTCATTTATTTTATTATGCTTTGTTTTTATGATTAAAGGTAGTTTAGAAATGACTTATATTTTTGCATATTTACACTAAATTTTTTATTAAAATGAATGGCCTTCAAAAGTCAATGGCGATTAATCAAAAAGATCCGAGGGAGTACTGCGCAGCTGATAAAGGCTGTGCCTTATTAATCGACTGACCAAAGACATGCAAAAACTGTTTCGTTGCTAGGATTTTCCGGGAGCTGTGTCGTGTGTACTGGGACAACGGACAGCATCGCCGCGTTTCTCGCAGCCCGGACCACTGAACCAGGAAGAGCTGTGAGTTCTCCCTTGTGTGGCTCTCCAGTCCACTTCACTGCTGTTGAAGTGCTTACTTGCGCCGCGTGAGCTGATCAGGTGACGTCGCTGGGGTCAACCCTAGCGATCAAGCTCCTCAGCAAAGTTCGCGTGGAGGACGCGAGGTTCGGCGTGTACAGCCACCGCCTGGACGACATGTGGCTGGTCGGCGGGGCCTCCAACACCGGCGGAGCCGCCCTCAGGCAGATCTTCAGCGACGACGAGCTGGCCGCGCTGAGCAAGTGCATCGACCCCTCGGTCGCTTCCCCTCTTGACTACTACCCCCTACCGCGGAGAGGCGAGAGGTTCCCGGTCTCCGACCCCAACATGATGCCAAGGTTCATATCATCGCATCGCATCACTGCATTTCTAGCTCTCACTTGAGTAACCTTCAGAGTTCAGGATCAGATCATACTGATGCTGATGCTGATGGCGATTTGGCTTCTGGTTTCGTCTCTGCAGGCTACAGCCTCGGCCCGAGAGCGATGCGGAGTACTTGCATGGCATCTTGGAGTCGATCGCGAGAATCGAGGTCGTGGAATCCAGCCCCCGTTTCTTTCTTTGGAAATACCAGCTAGGATCTGATCGAAAAACTACTGAATCTGTGGGCAAGCAGGCCGAAGGGTACAACCTGCTGAAAGAGCTCGGCGCGACCGCGGTGGAGGAGGTGTTCACGGCAGGGGGAGGGGCGCGGAACGACAAGTGGACGACGATTCGGGAGAGAGTGCTCGGCGTGCCGGTCCGGAAGGCGGAGCAAACTGAAGCGGCGTACGGAGCCGCATTGCTGGCGCTCAAGGGTGCTGCTGCTGTAATAAGTGCTGCTCGCTCCGTCCCAGAATAAGCGTTCTTCTAGAATTCAAATTTGTTCCAAAATAAATGTTCTTCTAGCTCGTAGATACCTCTCCCACCACTATAAATGTCCCTAGATTCCTCTTCCACCACTATAAAGCACCCCTATATTCCCCTCTCACACTATAAAGTACTCTAGATTCGTAACTACATACATCGCCCTTTAGTTTTTTCAAAACAACCTTAAAGGACACTTATTTTGGGACGGAGGCAGTAGTACGCAGCACGTATAGCTGTCAAAGTGTGGCACTCCTTCGTCCGTACGCTTTCATGGTTGTAGATGTATATAATCCTCGATGTTTGATATTTTTTTTGAAAAGAGCGCAGAATGATCAGTGGTGATACTGACGTGGATTTGACTTATTTTGACATCTTTACATGTGCTGTTGGAAAATTCCCCGTTCTATATTTCGGTGTTCCTATTTAGGGGTGCTAATAGGCTGGGTTGCAATAGGTGAAATGGACTGGGTTTTAAAATGGGTTGCTTTGGATGGGTGAAAATGGTGTTGATGTTGCTAATGGGTTGGGTTGGGGTGGGGTGGGTTTTAAGTTGAAATGGGTTGGGGTGGGGGTGGGTTTAAAAAGGTTTGGGTTCAAATGGGTTCAACACACGGGTTTGTATTTAATAAATTCATATGGGTTCTATAATATATCATAAATTTTTATATGCGGGCCCCACCTATTCATTTTGACCTGCCAATTTGTACAAAGTTGCTTTTGAATATATAGAGTTATAGCAAAAAAAATCAGACAATTTTGATATTTTTTATGGTGTGAACGCGAGATTTTTTTAAAAAACTGAACTATTTTATAATAGAAATAGCTACGGACAGGTTAAGCCTGGCCAATCTAAGGAGTACACCAGGCCGACTTGGCCGATTGGGTTTCGATCTATAGCTCGCTCATCAGGCCGGGACCGGGACCGAAGAAAACACGAAATAGCACTGGGTCGGGCTGGGCTTCGGGTTGGGCTAGGCTTCGGGCTGGGCTCAAGCCCGAGACTAGGAAAAAATGTCAGACCAGACCAAACTCGGCCTAGTCCAGCGGAACAGGCTTTTTCAAGTCCGGCTCGAAACCCGGTAGGCCTTTGGGCAGATCAAATTTATCAAAAAACACCAAATTTACATGTGGGCCCATCTATTCTATTTGCCATGCGAGTCTACACAAAGTTGCGTCCAGATGTATAGAGTCATTACAAAAAAAATTCAACAATTTCAATAATTTTTTATAGTGTGAACACGAGGTTTAAGAAAAAACTAAGCTGTTTTTCTTTATAAAATATAATCTTCATAACGGGTTGAGAAATTGGGTTGAACTCATATGAGAGGTGTGGGTTAGATTGGTTTGTGTTTATATGAGAAATAGGGTGGGGTGGGGTGGGGTGGGTTCAAATAAAAATGGGGTGGGGTGGGGTGGGTAGAAAAAATAGTTTTATTATATGGAGTGGGGTGAATATCGGTTGGGTTTAAACCCATTAGCAGCCCTATTCCTATTGGTTCAAATTCTTTAACCAATGGAGACTGGGATTTTATTATTTCTAAATTTGAAAAGAAATTGGCAATATGGAAAAGTAATATTTATCTTTCAAAGGGAGGCTTATTTTGTTGAATGCTTCTTTGAGTAGCGTTCCTGTTTATTTTGTCTCTCTCTTTCTACTTCCTAAAATGGTGATTTATAAGATGTATAGGATGAAAGGAATAGGATGCCCAAGAGACGGTGAATTGTGCTTTACAAATTTTACCTTTTAATCCAATTTTGATTTTATATTAAAATTCTAAGCAAATGCAGAAGCTAAATACTAAGGCTTTGAACACAAGTGATTTTTCTAGGTGATGACATCCTATGATGAGAGCAAATCTAGATAATGAGTTAAATACCCAAGTAGGCACATTCTAGATACTAGGTCTAATCTAACAAGATCAACACAAGTAAATAGATAATAGCAAGAACAACTCTAACATAGCATGAATTTAACGAGTAAGAGAAGCAAACCACGGGTGACAATTCTTTTTACCATGGTGCTCAAAGACTTGCCGGTCTCCCCTAATCCATGTTGAGGCTAAGTCCATGCAAGGACTGGCTCCCACTTGAGGCAACTGCCCCCAATCCACTAGTGGTTGTTACTTCCCCCGCTCCTATGATTGCTCGGGCCTCCTCACATGATTGCTCGAGCCTCCTCACAAGCTCCTAAAGAAGGTCACCGACGCACGACTCTTCCATGCCTTATTTGTGCCAGCAAGCACCAAGAAGATAATCCACTCCTAGAAGCAACAAATGCAACTAGAAGTTTCACCTCCTCACCAAACGCAACTCATGTACAATGAGGAGGAAAAGGGCACTCAAGGCTAGGAGAACCCTACTACCCTCAAACACCTCAAGGGGGTATAAATACTTCACTCCCACAAAACTCACACAAATGGCCAAAACAGGCATACCATCTAACACCCATCTTGATCATCTAGCCCATGCAAGAAGCAAACTCAACCTGACAGACACCCATTGATAAAAAAAATAGCCATTGGAGCAAGGATGGATCATCCAACACAGGAGTATCATCTAGCTTGCACAAAACAACACTGATCATCCAAAACAGGCATGAGTACCATCTAACACCCATCTTGATCATCTAGCCCATGCAAGAAGCAAACTCAACCTGACAGACACCCATTGGTAAAAACAATAGCCATTGGAGCAAGGATGGATCATCCAACACAGGAGTATCATCTAACTTGCACAAAACAACACTGATCATCCAACCCCTAGTTGATTGATCCATGCCACACATGCACCACAAAAACACCCCCTAGACAGAAACAATGACCACCCAGGTTGGACCGTCTGGCACCAACATGAGAAAGACGAATAAACCCCACCGCCCACAACAAACCTCACAAGCACTTTACTCTCGAGATTATTAGCTTCCCTATTGATTGACATATTTTTGTGATGAGGTGATTTTCCAAAAGTTAATATGTAGAGATATAATATTTATTATTTATTTTGTACTACTATTTTGTGTGTAAGACATATAATTAAAGAGAGAAATAGAATTAAAAAATTGAAGTGATACGATGATTAGTGATGCATGGTGATTAGGGCACCGAATCATCTGACGTAGAGATTTCTATGTCAGAGGGACGTCCGAGCCGCAGCTCCGCTCGTTTTGCATCGAACGATAGCACGTGGGGAATAGGCCACAACCCATAATCGCGATGTGAATTGTGAAGCCTGCTTTGTTCGGCCCATACGCAGCCCAAGCAGACGGGATAAACGGCGGAAACTTGTTGTTGAACTGAACATCGGTGAATACAGACTTGTTGTTTGCTGCATAAGTGCACGAAAATAGCATACATGCATATAGACTTGCCCCAAAACAAAAAAACTTTACCAGAACCCAGTATGCATACAAACTTCTTGTTTGCTGCAGAACTACACCAAAATGGCATGCATGCATACAGACTTGCCCAAAAACAAAAGTATTTCACCAGAATCCAATAAGAAGATTACCCGTGATTGGTCCTTGTAATTAATAAAGTAGTAAGATTTTTTAAAAAATAGAATATCTAGAGTTCTTAACCAATTATATAAGCAAGATTACCGTCAACAGTTGAGTGAAGCTAAGTTTGGCCTTGTAATCTTTAGACTCCTTCCCTTTGTCCCTAGAAGAAATATCATCTGCAACTTGTGCTTGTGCTTGTGCACCACCACCACTACCTGCCTCTTCCCCAACCTTTTGTATCTTGCAGTAAAAGAAAGTTGTATGATTTAGAGAAATAAAAGAAAGTGGTAACATTGTGATAGGGGTAAGGGTCCCGATCTTTCGATGAGAGTAGCATAACTACGATCTGGTAGGAGTCGATATTGGTGGCCCGACTACAACCGTGCAGGACGTTGCACCTTAGCGACCGGTACACCAACTCCAGATGGTTATTAACCTCACCAGAGCGCGATCAACCTAACCACGAAGATCCTTGATTCTGCAAGCGATCGAAGAACTAGCAAGAACAGGATGAAACAATCAACTCACAATATGGTGTGGTTTTATAATGATAAAATAGGCGGTCTAGCCGACATGCGCGAATACCGGTAGGTAGCAAAGGCTAAAACATAACTAAACAAAAACCCAAGTCTAAAAACAGCAACGATTACCCTATTTATCATGGGAGAGGAGGCCAAGAGGGATCCCTGATTGTTTTAGGGTTCCCTCGGGGCGTGCTCCACCTGGGCCATGGCCTAGCATGCTTACAAGGCCCAGGTTTGGCCCAATTGTTGATGCAATAACTTGTTTTGGCGATTTCCACTGACTTCGAACGAATTTTGAGGTGAGGCTGGATCCGTTGGAAAGATCTCGTCGTGGGCTTCTCCGTGGATACCAACAATATCCAAAACGGAGTTCGCATGCGGCCTGGGCATCCATTTGAATGCTTGCTGCGCGATGATGACCGAATCGGAGTAGAATTCGAGTTGAGCTTGTAATTTGTTTGCCTTGCATGTCTTCCTTTGATCGACATGACATGTATGAGTTGTAGCATTGTAGATATGGAGATACGGTTTTGTTGATTATGGCATCACGTATGGGAGACGGCCAAGGTGGCGGCCTAGTAGCTGGACGTGAGGGTGCCATGTCTAGAAGCTGAGACAGCGGCCAAGCCAATTGTGTGATCGACTGTGTGATCTACATGGCCAAGATGAAGGTTGATGAACCATTTTAATGTGGCATTGGATGTATCCTTGACAAACATGTTCTCATCATTCTCCCTTTCTTGAATTGAAGTCGTCCTCGACTCCATCATATTCTCCTGCAAAATGTTAGTGCCAACAGGAAGCAAAGAATTGTGCATATCTTTTGTAATCAAATAATTGGAATAAAAATCATCAGCATCTAAGTACTCCCTTTCTTGAAAACTATCATGTAAATGGAGATCAAAACTGTAAGTACTCATCATAGATTGATCATATTTTTTTCATGGAAAATAATGATTTCGGATTTGAGCAAATATAAACACGATGCACCATATGGTCTCCTTTATTATTACGTTTGCTAATAACATGAAAAGTAATATGAGACAACCATGGTAAATCAGCATGTTTAAAAAGTCTCTTCTCTAAACTATTGAGATCACACAGAACGTCAAAGTCAATGTAACTCAAAATTTTTAAAGAAGACATCAATTCAATTTTATCCTTCTCACTAGCAATGTGAATGATATATTTATTTTCAGCACAAGAGTTTTGTCCATTCACTAGTTGTGATATGGATATGAGTGAATCATTAAGACACAACTCTTCTTAATCACAAGTGATAGGAGAATAATCATATTGTAACAAAGAAAAATTATTAAGTGGTTCCACTAATCGTTGCTCTACAATAGCATGAGTAGTAGACAATTTCAACATATCAAAATCGTTCGCACCTTTTGTAAGGATGACACCATTTGTATTACCTTCAATATCCTCATCAGCTGTTGTAGGTGTACTTACCTCTTTGGTTACACATAAAAGATCACTGATCACTTTATTCTCTTTGTTCTCTCCTCATTGTCTTGATGGTGATTATTTGCCTGCAATATGTTAGTTACAAGAGGAGGTGCAACAAGGAACGCCTCAAGTGAAGCTAATAGTTCATTTAAAGATTTCTTTACAAGCATACTTTAAACTTTACAGGCACAATGAGGAAATTGTGAAAGAGATATGTTTCATGAACAACAATATCCTAAATATCCTTGCTTAGCCCACAAAAGAACCTATCTTTAGTATTCTTTCCACATTTTTCTAAACCATAACACAACAAACAAGTTTTCTTTCTAAAAATTGAAGTTTGTTAAACAAATACTCAACATAATAGTCGGGAACAAATTCAAGTCTCATAATTTTTTTCTTGGCATTTCAATTATCAGGTTTTTCCCCTTTTCTACAAACATGCTTCCACAAGACTAAAGCATAATCAGTAAGCACACTAGCGACAAAACTAATCTTTTCATTTTCTGATAAATCATGCATTCCAAATTGTTTGTATACCGCTATTTCCCAATCAATATATGCCTTAGGGTCATAATTTCCAGCATATGGAGGCAATATTAAATTGAGGTTACCATGTTCAGCAATAGGAAACGAAGCTATCATATTGCTGTTGTCGCAAATCTTTTGGTTGAATCGAAATGAATCCGTTCCATGTGAACCTGTCATAATTAGTATACAACAAGGAAAAACACATACATATGTAATATCTTATGAACTAATAGGATGTGGCTAAACAAGTCGCTCACACTCAACTCATTCAAAAAAGTTCTTACTAATTCTTACCAACTGATCAGGAGGTGATGGCAACCGAGCAAGACAATAACTTCTGAAGATTGGTGTATCAATGCAAGTCACATGTACCTGAGGTAGTAGTATATGTGGAGCTATAAGTGGCTGAAAGTAGATCAAATGAAAAGTTAGAACCACCTTAGTAAATGCAAGTTGAATAATCGTTCAACGACGGTACATTGCTGATCCTAGGCTTAACCGTACTAGAGACGCGAGCCGGAACACAAACGTCGTCACAAGAATCCAACTAATACACTTCAAAACAAACTCTTTTTTCACTTTCTTTTCTTTTATTGCGTCTCTTTTACATGCACTAGCCTTCTCTCTTTTTGTGCGTTTTTTTGCACTAGCCTTTTTTATTTTGTTTTTGGTGTGGCTTTTATTTCGAGCGCCTATCTTTTTTTCACTTTTCTTTGGGGCTGGCCGAAGCTATGTTTGGATGTGCAACTCGGTCTGGTTATGGAAGATTAGGCGGTGGCTAGGAAAAGAAGGTATGACCAAGCTGTGGGGATGGTTTTGCTTCGGCTAGGAACAAAAATATCTGCTGCGAGTTGGTTTGTTAAAGATGGAAACAAATCAACTAATTTTGTGATGCCGCGATCTAGTTTTCGTCTCGGTCGGAGATTTGATGGCAATATGGACGTGGAGCAATCTGTCCATGGAAGGAAATCGAGCTGGTTGGAGAATACGTGGACTGCTTGGTTTGTTTTTGCGTGGTGGAATTTGGGCTGATCTAGTGGAACCGAGGCAGAAGGAAGCAAAATTTTGATGGCTCTTGGATTACTGCGTGAAAACGGCGAGACAATAAGAACTCACGAAGAATACGCCATTGTGACAAAAACATGACTCAAAATCAAAACTTTAAGGGAAAGGCACTAAAACCAGCACGTGACATGACAATGAACATAAAACTCAACAAGCAAAAGACTAAGCGGTAAAAGAAAAAGCTCGACTTGTCTTGGATCAAAGGGATTTTTTTTCTAGCAATTCTTCTGAACTATAGGAAAAATAAAATAAAGGAGAAGAAATCTCTCACCGATCAATCTGGTGCTCTGATACCAAATGATAGGGGCAGGGGTCCCGATCTTCCGAGAGGAGCATAACTATGATCTGGTAGGAGTCGATATTGGTGGCCCAACTACAATCGTGCAGGACGTTGCGTCTTAGCGACCGATACACCAACTCTAGATGGTTATTGACCTCGTCGGACCGTGATCAACCTGACCACGAAGGTCTTTGATCCTGCAAGCGATCGAAGAACTAGCAAGAACAAGATGAAACAATCAACTCACAATATGGTGGGGTTCTGTAACGGTCAAACATGCGGTTTAACCGACACGCGCAAATACCGGTATGTAACAAAGGCTAAAACATAACTAAACAAAATCCAAGTCTGAAAACAGCGACGTCTACCCTATTTATCATGGGAGAGGGATCCCTGATCGTTCTAGGGTTCCCTCGGGGCGTGCTCCACCTGGGCCATGGCCAAGGCAAAGCACGCTTACAAGGCCAGGTTTGGCCCATTTGTTGATGCAACAACTTGTTTTGATGATTTCCGTTGATTACAAAAGAATTTTGAGGTGTGTCTGGATCCGTTGGAAAGATCTCACCGTGGGCTTCTCCATGGATACCAAGAATATCCAAAACGGAGATCGTATGCGTCTTGGGCTTCTGTTTGAATGATGGCTGCGCGATGATTGCCGAACTGGAGTAGAATTAGTAATTTGTTTGCCTTGCGTGTCTTCCTTTGATCGACATAACATGCAGGAGTTGTATCCATTGTAGACATGGAGGTACGCTTTTTTTGAATATGACGTCACGTATGAGAGGCGGCCAAGGTGGCAGCCTAATTGCTGGACGTGATGGCGCCATGTCTAGAAGCCGAGACAGCGGCCAATTGTGTGATCGACCGTGTGATCCACATAGCTAAGATGAAGGTTGATGAAGCTATTTTGATGTGGCGTTGGATGTATACTTGACAAACATGTTCTCATCACATTAAAAATACAATTGTTCTTTAGCAACATACCACTGAAATATATGCTACTTGTGCATGTGCACCCTCATTGCTTGTCTTTTCCTCAAACCGTGATGTATTGTTTTCTCGCTTTTTCCTAGCCTTGAGCTTCTTATCGAGAAAAGTTTTTATTTTATTTTATTTTGAACTTCTTATTTGTACCTCCTTTTTCTTTAGACGTGCATTAATCAACAATTCATTTGGTGGGCTAACATTTGTGGGAACTGTACATGGATCCGAAGAAGTGCTTGTACATGCATTGATTTTGTCTTCAATTTGCTTACCAAGGATGTCAAGTGTGTTGTCTACTAACTTGGTGCATTCGGAAAGCTGGAGATTTTTCGATATTTGGATTTTTGATTATATTTCCTCCCTGATTGCCTTGTATAGTCCCACTCAATGCTTCCCGTGTGCATCGATTTAACACATGTTGTTGCGGTAGTGATTTGATATTCATGAAATCAAGAACTTTAAGAGCATGGCCACACAATATCCCAATTCTATCAAATTGTCGGCAGTTGCATAAAATTGTTTGCTTCAAAGGATCACCGACAACTTTGTTTTCCTCATAGGTAAAATCTCGTACTAGATATTCATTATTACCATCCAATGCCTTTGTGCAAGCTGCCAATGATCTCTCATGTCCACCTTGAAAAACTTTAAATATAATAGGTGTATACAACTTGCTAGGACCAACATAGGTGGTGGTCTCCTCGTACAGATTTTAGACAACTTTTTCCTTGAATCAAATTCTGAATTTAGTTCATTATTCCTTTTTCCTCGCACCACCCTTTCAAAATGCTTAAAGAACCGGGTGATATCAAAATATGATTTAAAATGAATTTTCAGGTCATTGTTCATACTCTCACTCAATTGCGTACTTCTCATTTCTAATATGTAGACATCCTTCATATAACATTCGGTGGCTGCAAGCTCTGTGGCGGGGGAGACTGGCGGCGGCGAGGCACGATTTGGGGCAGGAGAGGATAGGGATGCGAGCGTGAGGAGGTGGCGACGTCGAGTAGCGGGGGCAAAAGAATTAGCTGCGCTGAGATTCGTGGAGATACACATCGCGAATCGAAGGTCGGTCCGCATCAGCTAGTTCTACGGTCGGGTCGTAGAAAATTTTTTCTGGTAGGACAAATCCGGTTGCGTTAGGGTGCAAGGCTCATGCAGGTTTGGCAGCAGGATGACGCGTGTGCGGCCAGGACTCGGTGTGAGCCAGGTGGGCTGGGCCGAAGGCAGCTACAGGTAGATACACAGAGGCGGCGCGGAAACAACCATATAAGCGGAAGGCGTTTCGCGTAGGGTAAAAGAAAAAAAAGAAAAGTTTAAGGAAAAAAAGACAGCGGCGGCTAGAGGTGCAAACGGATCTGTCGACGGTTGAGATATCGATCTCAAGTCGATTAAGATTCTTTAAAGAGGGAGATAGGAGACACGCCGAACAACACGAACAGCAACCAGCGACGAACAGGGAGACAAAGGTTTTTATCCTGGTTCAGGCCTCTCGGGATAGATAATAGCCCTGCGTCCAGCCTTTCTTTATATTAAAGAGGATTACAAGGTGAAACCCGACGAGATGAACAGGTCTCGGCGAGTAATATGTGTACAGAGAGTAGTATGCGATGATCTCGTATCGTCCGATGATCTTGGACGTGCCCTCTACACGCCGTAGGGGCTCGGTTTATATAGTGTTGAACAACCGACCTACCGGGGGATAATCGGGCCGGGCTAACCACGAATACGTAACGAACTCGTACATGCCAAATACATCCCGAGGTAGATAAGGTATACTCCAATTCTTGGGGATCACGACTTCTATTCCAATCCGGGAAACCAACGTCCGGGTCTTCACGTAGTCGTGCAGAACTCTTGTTCGAGTAGGACTCATACATGAATCCTAGGCCGTCACGCACCGTGCCAGCCAAGAGGCTGTTCGGCAGGATGCATATGGGCCAGATAGAACCCTCCAGGGAGCCAGGCCCTGGCAGGCTGTTCGACTGAGCCGTCAGGGAGTGGGCCATGGCAATGGGCTGTAATTTTATCCTCGACAGGATCGGATAATTATCATATGCGTATCCATTTTTTTCAGATTCGGATACGAATAATAATCGAATAGTATAGTAAATACGAATACAAACTGGATATCTACTTAATTTGGTCGGATACAAATATCCTACATCTTCAGTACTCAGCAAAAAAATAAGCCAACATGCTTACATCAATCTCTTAGGTCTTACATTAGTTTCATGTCACTGATGCTGAGAAGCATGGGGGTATATATACATACACACACACATATATATACACATACATAAATAAATACATGCATGCAGTAATAAGTACTTACTTAAAAAAACAATCAACATTTGTTCCACGTTCCACCATGACTATCATTACAATTTGGATACATAAAATTTCTGTATCCCTATCCGTATCCAGACAAAAATTTCAATAACGGATAACCCATTTTTTGGATACGGATGTCGAAAAATTCGGATTATTCTTATCCACTTTACACCCCTAGCGGTAGCGCTGAATGTATTTTTTGCGAGACCAGAAGAGATCTAAGTGGAGACCACGGCTGAAGAAAAGAAAAACGGAGTACTTTCCACGTAAAATTTCAGAGATTAGAGAAAGATTAGAGAGAGAATCTTGGACGGTTTGTGCTTATGTAAAAGGAACTCGTGTATGATGTTGATCCATTGAGTAAGTGCGAGTTCTGGAAATCGATCTGTCTCCTTCTATTTATTTTTTCTATTCAAGTATTCATAGTGCAGGTCAGTTTGATCTACTCGTAGATTGACTTCCGTTCTCGATTGTCTGGTAGATTGAAACGGTTTCTTTAGTTGATTTTGCTTCCGCTGAGTACTCAGTAGATTGCGAACCTACTCGTCGGTGCGCCTCGATCCTACATTCCCTAATAATGTCGGTATATTAACAAGCGTCCAATTCACCAACTTCTTAGGCCACGAGCAAGCATCCACTTCCCCTCCCAGCCTCAGCTCAAGCCTCCTGGAGCTCGATCTCAGGTTTAGGAGGCTCAAGACCTTCGACCTTATGTACTCACGTCCTTATCCACAACAGGTGTTGTGTAGAGTTAGCCTTGAATCAACATAAACCTAGATACTAAGGCACGCATCAACACAGGCTACTTCGTTGTGTCAAATCACCCACATCGACAAGCACTCAAAAGGTGTGGGACCCAACATCATGAGCGGAACAGCTACTCGATGCCACACGACGGACTGTGCAAAGGATCCCACAGATCTACAACTGCGTGCCCATTGGCCGGCGAAGATCCGCGTGCTCCGATAACCCATCAGGAGATCCACTGCGCCAAGGCAACTCGCATATAAAAGGAGTCAAGAACAAAGAGTTAGAGGAGGCGACCCGGACAAGAACAAGCAATCCTCTTCTGCCTTTAGAGCCCCAAAAAGCCACCAGAGAACTCCAAGTAGAATTAATACGTATGCACACAGGACATAGAACACCATTGGTTAGGAGATAAGTTCTTCCCCCGCATAGAAACAATCACCTGCACTAGTGACCGGAGCAACTTATTGTACTGGAGTCTGAGCTCCCTGAACTCGTCCTCCTCCCTTTGTAATCACTTTCCCCATTGGTAGCAACAAGAATCGGACATAGAGCTATTACTCGGCAGTGGAGGCCCGAACTGGGATAAAAACATCATGTCCCTGTTTCCTAATCTCCCGCCTTCCCAAGAAGTACTCATGTAGTTGGGCCTCACACTTACTAAGTAAGCTCGGTTCGTGAAGTCCATCTCCTAGTCGCCGACACCTACAATCTAAACTTCAGATCCACCCAAGCTATTCATGCATGCTAAGGTGTTGAGGACATACCAACATAGATATGGACACATCGTCTCTCGTTCCTTCCACTAGACAACCCACTACAAGGATCTCTATTAGTATCCTCAGCCAAAGCCGACGACACAAGACGAAATACCAACGACAGATGTATCTGTCGTCCGGCCGACGACATAGAGCCGACAACACGAAGCGGACGACACAAAAAACTTGTGTTGTTGGCCGATAGAAAAGCCTAGGAGACAAGCTCATCCCCCACTGAGCCATTGGCTGTGACCTGTATCCTCGGCCTGCTCCTGGCGGATGACACAAGGTGTAGCCCTAATGGCCTCTATTTGGTATGCCGTTCTGACATGAGGGCCCCACCAGGCACTTTGTGTCATCGGCCTATGTATAGCCGAGTACACAAGTTAACCGTGGGGCCACCTACCATGAGAGCCCACAACAGTTTATGTCATCGGTTTTAGTGTAACCATGGACACAGGTGGGAGTTTGTGTCATCGGCGTCTACTGTTGCCGAGGACAAATGCTCTTTTGTGTACTCGGCCTTTCCTTCAGCTGAGGACACAAACTGGCGAGGGTCATCTGCCTCTAACGACGTGTCGTCAGCCGTGCTCCTAGCCAAGGACACAAGTAGTTTTCAAGCAAAAACAATTCCTGTAAATTGGAAAAACACATTTTTAACCTACAAAAACCCCCAATATTCCAGAATTACACAACAAAATTCCCCACAACTCATGTACAATTTATATCGCATACATGCATCACATTGCACCATCATACACATATTTAAACGACATTAACATTCAAAGTTCAACGAAACCATAACGATAATTCGTCGAGACCACAATGACAGTCCACAACATATATACAACGATCATCGATAGTCGACAATGCACAAGTTAACGTTTAACGCCCATTCCGCAGACAAATATACAATTTAACATAAAACTAACCTAGCTTTGAGAACTCACAAATGGGTCAGCAATGATCCCCTCAACGAATTTCTCCTCGGTCAATCTTGTGGCGTCTGTAGTGCTGTCCCCAGTGGTCTCACCCCCAATCTGTGTGTTCATGGCAGGCGCATGCGTAGCCGAGCTGGAGACCTATTTAATGATACAATTTTTGTACGTTTAATTCTATGTTTCAAATGCATATTTGATTAGAGCAACACTTAAAGGAGGAAGACTTACCCTAGGAGAAGCGTTAGGTGGCAATGCCGCAGTCATGAACGGTCACGTTGGGAATGATCCTGGCATCATGAACTGAGTAGGATTTCCACTTTGTGGGAACGGTGCTTCCGTTGTTGGCTGGAAGACGAATTGGGGGAGAGGCACATGATGCTGCGAGGATGCAGGTGACTGTGATGTTCCGGCGCCCAACTGCATGCCTTGTGCGTATGATGTACATTCATATTTGTTAGCAGTTGGAAACAAGAAAGACAAGTAGGTAAAACAAATTACAATATAACCTGGATTGCGGCCCATAACATCATGTTCTGGGTATGCATTATCGCTAACATCCTAGCATCATCTTGACTCTTTCGCTCCATCTCATCCAGTCGTCGTTGTGCCGCCTCATCTCTTTACTGTTGCCTTTTCAAGGCAGCCTCCAACTCCTGGGTGTGGGCAATGGCGGCTCTGACAATAGAGGAACTTGTCTCCCGTCGACGTGACTTGACATGGTCCCTTTACTGGTCTGTAGGCAGTGCTGTGTTCATAAAGCCTAGCCTTCCATGTGCCAACCCACCAAACGAGTCATATATGACCATAGGTGTCGGGGATAAAATCACGGCCCATTGCCATGGCCCACTCCCTGACGGCCCAATCGAACAGCCTCTTAGGGCCTAGCTCCCTGGAAGGTTCTATTAGGCCCGTGTGCATCCTGCCGAACAGCTTCCTGGCTGGCACGGTGCGTAATGGCCTATGCTTCGTGTTCGAGTCCGTCTCAAACAAGAGTTCTGCACGGCTACATGAAGACCTGGACGTAGTTTCCCGGATTGGAGCAGACGTCGTGATCCCCAAGAATAGAGATATACCTTATCTGCCTCGGGATGTATTTGGCATGTATACGAGTTCATTACGAATGCGTAACCAGCCCGACCCGATTATCCCTCGGTAGGTCGGTTGTTCAACACTATATAAACAAAGCCCCTACGGCGTGTAGAGGGCACGAGAACATCGTGAGATCACATCGTGAGATCTAACATCCAAGATCGCATACTACTTCCTGTACACCATAATCTCCTCGAGACCTGTTCGTCTCGCCGAGTTCCTCCTTGTAATCCTTTCTCATATAAAGAAGCACTGGACGTAGGGTTATTATCTCCCCCGAAGAGGCCTGAACCAGGATAAAAACCCTGTGTCTCCCTGTTGCTCGTTGATTGCTGTTCGTATTGCTTGGCAGGTCTTCTATCTCCCTTTCTCAAGAACCTTAGTTGACTTGGGACCGATATCCCAACCGTCAATAGTAGGTTCGACCGGCTCTTTTTGAACCATGTTTCTTCTTGTATGCTTCCACGTAGCAATCCTGCAAAACAAAAATATCGATGGTTGAAACACTACATGAAAAAAAGTATCATATATAGATAGTAAGACACTTACATTTTTATACTGATATGTTGGCGGAAGAGGTGGTCGTGTCCCATCAGGTCGTGGGCATGAAGTGTGCGCGCCTATCCATGACGTAAAGCCATCGGACTCAAGCCATAAGCGACAAAGTTAGTATGTATAGGAAACGAGATAAATGACATAAGCAACAAGATAGGTTTTACTATATCCCATTCAAGGTGAGAAATGCCATAAGCACCAAGATATGTTTTGCAAATTTCAAGATTGTAATTCTGATTCTCCCTATTTCTAGCTGAGAAGTTTATCCATTCTTCTCAAGCCCACATTGTAGAAAGAACCTTCCATGCACCTGTACACTTGTCCATCCAATCAGGACGCCAACAGAGATAGGATTTAGCGTTGAGATACTTTTGTGTAGCGTCTCTCCTTCTCCTCTCAATACCTTTCTTTATACAGTGTTTGAGAACTGCATATCTACGGGCTCCCCTGATGGCGTCCCTGACTTTCTTTTGTGCTATCTTGTCTAGCACAACCCATACATTTGCATAGTCATGTCTAGTCAGATTGCCAGGAAGGCGATAGTCAGCCTGAAATGAGACACAATCATGTATAAGTTATAATGTAGCGTTGAGATACTCTTTTGTAGTGTCGCTCCTTCTCCTCTCAATACCTTCCTTTATACAGTGTTTGAGAACTGCATCTCGACGAGCTCCCCTGACGGCGTCCCTGACTTTCTTTTGTGCTATCTTGTCTAGCACAACCCATACATTTGCATAGTCATGTCTAGTCAGATTGCCAGGAAGGCGATAGTGAGCCTGAAATGAGACACAATCATGTACAAGTTATAATGTAAAGTTAATGAGATAAATGTAGTAAAGGTGCGAACAAACATGTAGTTTGAATATACTCAGAACTCTTCAATGCATTTGTTGGAAACGATATTTCCATTGTCATCTTTTGCCAGCGAGCAGTCTTTCCAACTATAGGCTGGTCGGTGTGTCCCACCATCCTTCACTACCCCTGGGTAGTACGACCTCAAGATGACCCCAAGCAAGTGTCCTGGCTCTTGCTTTCCCTTGTTGAGACAAATCAAACCATTATATGAAGGACATAAGGAAACAACTTAGCCATTATTACAAACCATACAAAACCATATGGAAAATGTCATAAGTGTGATACAACTTACTTTTGTCCCCTGTTGACCTGCACCTCAATTCTATCAGCTCGATTAGTGGGAGCTTCGGTAATTTATTCCGCCCCATTCCTTTACGTGGTTTCTGTGAACTCGAGGATCCTATCTCAGTGGCATCCTGGCCCCAATCACCACCAACCTCCTCCCTCCCCGGAACCCTCCTGCTCCTCCCTAGAACACTCCTGCTCCTGCCCATCACCTGCTTCCTCCCCCACAGAACCCTCCTGCTCCTGCCCTTCACTTGCCTCCTCCCCATAACCCTCCTGCTCTTGCCAACCACCTCCCTCCTCCCTAAAACAGGACCCTGCACCACCATCAGTGCTAACCAACTCCTCATCCTCCTCCGACGTGTAGTAAACGGATGGACTAGGCTTACTCTTCCTAGGCCCCTCCCAAAGACGCTTTTGGCTTTGCTAGCAAGTTTTTTGAGCCCCCCTGTCATCCTGCATTGTATTCAAAATTTTTATGTTAGAATAAAATTAAATAATGCAGTAATCGTTTAATACAAATAATATAATTCGTGCATTACATATATCACCACACGCATAAAAATCTTTTGCAGTTTGTTCTTCCTTGTCTTGTTCGTCTCTCGTCCTCCTCTTCCTCCTCATCCCTATCGTCTACCTCCTCCTCGTTATACGGATTTACAATGTCCACAAGGTTATCAAGCTCATCACCAATATGCACTTGGAACTCTCTAGGTAAATCATTTTCTTGAAATGGTTGGCCATCTGGCTGAGTCTCGTAGTCATCATCTGTGATGTCGAGCAATCTACCAGGCGGTAGGCATTTATGGTCAATCCAATAATTTTCTAAATTTGAAGGAAGAATGAATACGTTAGGCCTATTATACAACTGTGCATGATTGATCTCAACCAGGCCTAGTTCGGGAGTTCGTCGCACCCCACGGTTTGGGTGGAACCAGGTGCAACGAAACAGAACGAGCGAGAGATCATTGTTGCCTTCAAACGAAATTTCTACTATCTCCTCGATAACTCTGTAGTACTCGATGAATCCACCTGCCTCATCTGATACATAACTCATGACACTGCTATTAACTGTAGTTGCATTGGGACGAGCTTAATTAACTGCTTTAGATCGAAAACGACAGCCACGTGCATCATAACACCCATGGACCTTCACCCTACGTCTACAGCCAAGTGACATTTGGCGGAGATCATTGCGTACGCTAGCATGTCTTTGGCACTACACTTCAAATTTGGTTAAGAATTAAACTTAGAAATTACGATAAACAAAGAAAAGTCTGAAAGCGTATGATAATTACGTGGTAATGAAACCAAGTAAAGAAATTTGGATAGTCTCGTCCACGGCAATTTTTTTTTAGGTTTTCGACTTGTTCATTACAAGGTTGCTCTGGCTTGTCCAATGTTCTGCAATAAATTGTCTACAAATTTCGACAGATATTGAAGTAAATTTCATATGATCGCAAATATATTCTTGCATATAATCGGGCCAAAATAGGACTTACGCAATGTCGACCTCCATTTCATCCATGTTGTCTTACACGTACAGATGTAGAAGAATTTTTTTCCTTTTCTTCCAACTCACAAGTTGTGTTTTTACCTATAGGACAATTCCCAGCTTCACCACGGAACACTACCAAACTTGAAAAAGTTGTGCGGCAAGCCTTCTTATTGGTACGGGGGCATTTACATTGCTATTTGCCGTGAAATATTTACTCGTGAAGTACGAGACCTCCTAACATAGCCAAGTTTCGGAAATACTTCCTTCAACATGAGCTTTTTTTTCACTTTCGCTCTAATACTTTTTATCATATGTTCCATGGAATGCATTCACCTAAACTGCGTAGGCCCTCAACTTTTGCTTCATAAGGCAGATGTACTAATAAATGTTGCATGACATTGAAAAACCCTAGAACATATATCTTCTCAAGCTTTGTTACCAAAACAACTATTTCATTCTCCAATTCCTCCATCCTATATGTTGTCATATCTTTAGCACAAATCTCTTGATAGAAGAAACTAAGCACTGCCAATGTTCTCCATATGTCCTCTTCAACGAAACCATGCCACGCCGCTGGAAACAGACGCTCTATGGAAACTTTATAGTCGTGCGTCTTCATTCCGCTTAACTTACACTGTTCAAGACTGACCGCATGCCGAATGTTTGATGCATACCCATCAGGAAATTTCACCTGAGTTTTTATCCAGAGTAAAACTCTTTTACTTGCGCCCGCGTGAGACAGTACTTTGTCCTTGGTTTACGACCACGATCATCAATGTTCATGGCCAGCCGTTTACATATCAGAGCACAGTCCAAACGGGCTTTTTTGTTATCTTTGGTTCTCCCAACGATTTCTCAGTTTGTGTTCACAACCGCCTCGCACATATTCTTTTCTTGGTGCGTGAGATCAACATTCTGAGGATTCTTCAGATCCTTTGCATACGACAGGTTATAAATGCAACATTTATGAGTCCAATGGTGTTCCTTGCCATACTTCTCTACATAACCACCCCCTTCGACGATTATGATCATGCCATTCAATAAAATTGGCCACTTCAAGCCGTTCAGGTGGCCTTGCCATCACTACTGTGTTTTTGCAAAATGCATTTTTTTATTCCTAAATGGATGGTCTAGCTCTAGGTGACAACGGTCACAGTCAAACCAACAGGCCTTGCCACCATTTTCTAGTTGAAATGCACCGGTATTACCATACATATGTGTGACATCCTCTAATTTGTCGTATGTCACTTGTATTTTCAAAGTCTCAAAAATAAAATAAAAGGGAATTGTTATATACAAAACACTGATTTAAACTATTTTAAATTAGGTTTAAGCCAAAACCCTGGAAAACCTTTTCAAAAATTCTGCAAAAATTCAAGAACAATTCCCATAAATCCTAAATGCCACTATTTAGGCTCCCGCCAAATTTCAAGTGCAAAGCCCAAGGCTAGCTTGTGATTGCATAGATTGTGGCCATTCTGCCGGGAGCCCGTTGAACCCATGAAATGACGAGAAAACGTGCAAGAATCAAGCCCAAACTTGATGGATATTTATTTGAGTCCTAAACTTGCCCCAAGCCAGAAGCCCAACTCTCAATTCGTGGATTTGTAAAATACTAAATTTAGGGGAGTCCTAAACCTATTCGGATTAGAATTAGAGCCCAGCTCAAATCTACCCAATAGAGGCCTGCCCATGGTCGACCAACACACTATATAAGCATCCCAAGACCTCCCCTCAACACCACAACTTGTGCAAGCCACAAATCAAACCATAGCCGTCGCAAAAACTCTAACCCAAGGAGGTTTTCAAGCTAGATCTTCTTGTGCCTTGACCAAACCTAGGTGTAGATGCCACCATTGCATAGAATTCGTCGAGACGGTCCAAATGGATACCTGGATCATCAAAATCGGTGGAAAAACGCGCAAGTTATAGGTCGCCGGAGTTCACCGCCGCGCCGCCACCGCCCTCACCGCCGGCGCTCGCGCCCACCGCCGGATCCGTCACCCGCCAGTCGCCACTCGGCACCAGGCCGCAGCCGCTGCCCCCACGCCTACGTCCCCGCGCTGCCACGCGTCGGCCACGCATTGGCTACCGCCATCGCTCGGCCCCGCCGCTATGTGTCGCTAGTCGCCACTGCCGTCTCCCGCCCACGCAGCCACGCGTCGCGCTCGCGTCAGCCGCCGCCGCGCCGCGCCCGCCAATCCCTTCGCTCCGTGTGTCTCGCCCTGTGCCGCCGCGTGCGCTGGACCGGCCGGTTCGGCTAGTTTAACCGGTTTATTCGTGTTTTCTAATTTTCTTTAAACTTTCAGGAATTGTTAAGGGAGCATCTGAACTCTAAATTAGATGATTCCAGAGCCATTAAATTCCATAAATAGCGTAGAATTTTATATATTTATTTGAGATATATGTTTTTTGGTGGAATTTTTGTTCTTATGCATTTGCATCTACATATAGATCGTTCGTGCTCCCGTTGTTCGGCGTTTTTCCAGGAGTTTTCCGAAGGAGGACCCCAAGAGCCAGAGTTCTACCAAGGTAAGATAGATTGCATCTTGCTCTCCTATTTTTCAAAGCTCACCCGTTTAATTGTTTTATTTACTTTTCTTATACATGAAATGATGGGAAGGGTTAGAACCTAATTATTCACAATGCGTCATCTACCCTATGAATTTAGCCATTCGTTGCTGCCTTAATTATTTTTTCTAGCCTATCCTTGTGTAACATCCCAAATTTTCGAAACCAAATTTGGCACGTTAATAATTTCATTAAAATGCATAATTGAAGTGTTAAACCTATTTAAGTATGGAAAATCATCATGGCATCATCATTGCATGCAACCTCCTGTATTTGGTTTGCCAGATCGGACCAGACCAGGCAGGCCGGCCGACCCAAGCCAAGTCGGCCGGCCCCTTCTTTTGGTCAATTTGCCTCGGTTTTTCTCCCACACGCCAAGAAACACACCTAGAGGCCATCCCAACCATCCATGCAAGTCGGTTTGATCCAGAAACAGGGAGTGATTCACAAGTCATGCATAGAATTCTAAAGGAACCCAATGCTACCGGTCTCCAACTGGCAAACCGACTTGGAGAGATGATCTACACCATTGATGAAGCATCCCAGAAAAAATTGGCGGCCAGATGATGAAAAGGGTGGGCCGGCCGACCCACCCTAGGCCGGCCGACCCACCTCGGATGTCAATTGGATTCTCCTTCGGAGGGTGGCAAGATGACAAGTGTCCCATGCCGTGGCACTCACCCATTGGCTGGGGAACACTATAAAAGGACCCCCTCACCTCACTACCACCACATCACACTGCATTTCATCCACTTCACTTAGAGTTGCTCTTTAGTTAGAGTAGATTAGTTGGGAGTTAGAGTCGAGTCGAGCTGAAGCCTCGGAGTTCCGGAAGTGTCTTCGGGAATTCGGATAATAGCTCTTGTACCCTTTCCTAATTATTGCAATTAGTGAGATCACTTCACTCATTGTTAATGTATTGAGCTTTATTTGAGATTGAGCATATCTACTAAATGAGTTGTGTGGATTCACCTTACCGGTAGCTTGTATTCGTTTGGAATCAGTTTAGGTTCTCACTCATATACTGAAAGAGCCCAAGGATTGAACCATCATCTTCCTAGGATCCGAGGAAGGTTGATTAGAAATAGTAGCAGATGTGGTGTCTGAGAGTAGGACTAACTTGATTTACACCCGGGCCCACGTATATGTGGTAGGTGGTAGGTGATGACAGCCCTATCCATCCGTAGATATTAATTATCTCGTGCGTAACGCATAGCGTCCGGCTTTGGATCAGTAGAGCCCTATCGGAATGATCATAACCATTCGGGATTCCAATTCAGGATAGCGGGTGGTAGTGAATATCCCAGCTCCGACGATGAATATTAAGTGAACCACTGATCGTTATCATCCAAGCTTTCTCAATAAACTGAATCACGCAACCTTTACGAACTTATTAAACCCGTCTCGTTGTCCTCCCAACTGTCTGCCTAATTATTGTAGCACTCTACTTAGTGTGTGTGTGTGTCACCGGTCTATTTATCGTATCATATTTACCTCTTAGCTAGCTGGTTGGTATCTCAATAATATAGATATTAGAATTATCTTTCTCCCTTGTTCCCTGTGGATTCATTACCTTGGAATACTCCTAGGTGAAAACTACAAGCGATATCCATCCGCTTGCGGATTAATTTCTAAGAGCGTAAGAATCGCCAACAATCGCAAATATATTCTTGCATATAATCGGGCCAAAATAGGACTTACGCAATGTAGACCTCCATTTCATCCATGTTGTATTACACGTACAGATGTAGAAGAATTTTTTCCTTTTCTTCCAACTCACGAGTTGTGTTTTTACCTATAGGACAACCATCGGCTTCATCACGGAACACCACCAAACTTGAAAAAGTTGTGCGGCAAGCCTTCTTATCGGTATGGTGGCATTTATATTGCTATTTGCCGCGAAATATTTACTCGTGAAGTACGAGACCTCCTAACATAGCCAAGCTTCGGAAATACTTCCTTCAACACGAGCTTTGTTTTTTACTTTCGCTCTAATACTTTTTATCATACGTTCAATGGAATGCATCTACCTAAACTGCGTAGGCCGCCAACTTTTGCTTCATAAGGCAGATGTACTAATAAATGTTGCATGACATTGAAAAACCCTAGAACATATATCTTCTCAAGATTTGTTACCAACACAACTATTTCGTTCTCCAATTCCTCCATCCGATATGTTGTCATATCTTTGGCACAAATCTCTCGATAGAAGAAACTAAGCACCGCCAATGTTCTCCATATGTCCTCTTCAACGAAACCACGCCATGCCGCTGGAAACAGATGCTCTATGAAAACTTCATAGTCGTGCGTCTTCATTCTGTTTAACTTACACTGTTCAAGACTGACTGCATGCCGAATGTTTGATGCATACCCATCAGGAAATTTCACCTGAGTTTTTATCTAGAATAAGACCTCTTTTACTTGGGCCCGCGTGAGACAGTACTTTGTCCTTGGTTTACGACTACGATCATCGATGTTCATGGCCGGCCGTTTACATATCAGAGCACAATCCAAATGGGCTTTTTTGTTATCTTTGGTTCTCCCAACGATGTCCCAGTTTGTGTTCACAACCGCCTCGCATATATTCTTTTCTTGGTGCATGAGATCAACATTGTGAGGATTCTTCAGATCCTTTGCATACGACAAGTTATAAATGCAACATTTATGAGTCCAATGGTGTTCCTTGCCATACTTCTCTACATAACCACCCCCTTCGACGATATGATCAAGCCATTCAATAATATCGGCCACTTCAAGCCATTCAGGTGGCCCTGCCATCACTACTGTGTTTTTGCGAAATGCATTTTTTTCCTAAATGGATGCTCCAGCTCTAGGTGACAACGGTCACAGTCAAACCAACAGGCCTTGCCTCCATTTTCTAGTTGAAATGCACCGGTATTACCATACATACGTGTGACATCCTCTAATTTGTCGTATGTCACTTGTATTTTCAAAGTCCCAAAAAAAATAAAAGGAAATTGTTATATACAAAACCCTGATTTAAACTATTTTAAATTAGGTTTAAGCCAAAACCTTGGCAAACCTTTGCAAAAATTCTACAAAAATTCCCATAAATCCTAAAGGCCACTATTTAGGCTCCCTCCAAATTTCAAGTGCAAAGCCCAAGGCTATCTTGTGATTGCATAGATTGTTGCCATTCTGCCGGGAGCCCATCGAACCCATGAAATGACGAGCAAACGTGCAAGAATCAATCCCAAACTTGATGGATAGTGATTTGAGTCCTAAACTTGCCCAAAGCCAGAAGCCCAACTCAAAATTCGCGGATTTGCAAAATACCAAATTTAGGGGAGTCCTAAACCTATTCGGATTAGAATTAGAGCCCAACTCAAATCTACCCAATAGAGGCCTGCCAATGGTCGACCAACACACTATATAAGCATCCCAAGACCTCCCCTCAACACCACAACTTGTGCAAGCCACAAATCAAACCAGAGCGGTCGCAAAAACCCTAACCCGAGGAGGTTTTCAAGGTAGATCTTCCTGTGCCTTACCCAAACCTAGGTGTAGATGCCACCATTGCATAGAGCTCATCGAGGCGGTCTAGATGGATACCTGGATCATCAAAATCGGTGGAGAAACGCCCAAGTTATAGCTCGCCGGAGTTCGCCGCTGCGCCGCCACTGCCCTCGCCGCTGGCGACCGCGCCCGCCGCCAGATCTGCCGTCCTCCAGTCGCCGCGCGGAACTTGTTCGCAGCCGCCGCCACCCGCGCCTGCCCCTGCAAGCGCATGCGTCCCCGTGCCGCCACGCGTCGGCCACGCATTGGTTGCCGCCAGCACTCGGCCCCGCCGCCATGCGTCGCTTGTCGCCGCTGCCGCGTGTCGCGCCGCCGCCGTCTCCCGCCCACGC
Source organism: Raddia distichophylla (assembly GCA_005191435.1). Classification (NCBI taxonomy): domain Eukaryota; kingdom Viridiplantae; phylum Streptophyta; class Magnoliopsida; order Poales; family Poaceae; genus Raddia; species Raddia distichophylla. The sequence goes on along the minus strand of SPJY01037954.1, from coordinate 418,892 downwards.
AGCCACGCGTCGCGCTCACGTCAACCGCCGCCGCGCCCGCCAATCCCTGCGCGCCGCGTGTCTCACCCTATGCCGCCATGTGCACTGGAGCGGCCGGTTCGGCTAGTTTAACCGGTTTATTCTTGTTTTCTGATTTTCTTTAAACTTTTAGGAATTGTTTAGGGAGCATCCAAACTATAAATTAGATGATTCCTGAGCCATTAAATTCCATAAATGGCCTAGAATTTTTTTATATTTATTTGAGATATATGTTTTGTGGTGGAATTTTCTATTCTTATGTATTTACATCTACGTATAGATCGTCCGTGCTCCCGCTGTTCGGCGTTTTTCCAGAAGTTTTCCGAAGGAGGACCCCAAGAGCCAGAGTTCTACCAAGGCAAGATAGATTGTATTTTGCTCTCCTATTTTACAAAACTCACCAGTTTAATTGTTTTATTTACTTTTCTTATGCATGAAATGATGGGAAGGGTTAGAGCCTAATTATTCACAATGCATCATCTACCCTGCCTTAATTATTTTTCCTAGCCTATGCTTGTGCATAGATGCTAGTGCCCGTGGGTTATTAGTTGTTAGGTTATTAATCATTTATTAATCTTGTGATTTGGTATATTTGGAGGTGCTGAGTTACTTAATAACCTAATCAACTAAAACCTACGTGGCGTGTGTTGGCTAAAGGTGGCAAGTTGGGTGGTTTTGTGGATTCAGGATTGTGGTGGAGGTCACCACCTTGGTGTAAGGACCCTTGTCGTGTGCTTATCCATCCAAACCATACAAGTACAACCATAAGTGCTAGCTCTAGCATGTCGGCCAATATGTGCTAGCCTTGGCTTAGTAGTTAGGGAAAACTGTTAACACACTTTATCTTGAAAAGATCGGGCTGAGGTCCGTGGGCTCAAGAGGGGGACCCGAGTTGTCGAAACCTTAGAGGGGGTATCGGTGTTAATAGAAGGAACTAATGAATCGCCTTATAATGTTACCTGGTCTGTGCTCCTAAGAAAGAGCTTAGATGCAAAAGTATCACTCGGCTTATGGGTAAAGTGTGCTACACTCTGCAGAGATGAAAACTGTCATGATAGCTGTTCCCACGGTCATGGGAGAGGAGGAAGGTCGTACATGGTAGTCTCATGTGTTATCTAATAACCTGATGGGTTGGTTTTGTTTTGAGTATTCGAGGTTTGTGCAGTTTTGCAGAGAGCTTTCAAAACCGAGCTCTGTTTGTTACATTGGAAATCTATTCATCTTTATTAATTGTTCAACAAATGATGTTACAACATTTTAAATAATTTTGACTAGAATAGGTGTTTATGCAAATTAACCATCATGTTCTTGTTTACCCGTGCATTCATATATAACGATTCTTGCTGGATAGACGTGTACTCATTATACAAATCCACGGATATATTTGTTCAGGAGAAGACTGGGGTCCAGTTTGCCCGTAGGATCAGGAGGATTCTGTACCGGATTTTGATCAAGACCAGTCATTGTTTGAAGGGTCGAATTAGAGAGCATCAACATATTTTATTCTTCTGCGTAATATTTTAATTTCAGCTACTCTGAATATTACTATATGGATTATGCAAACTATTGTAATAAGTGGTTGTGATACAATTACTTTTGCATTGTTATAATATTTTCATAGTTATGATGATTGTGTTGTGATGCTCGACCTAAGTCACTCATAAGTTTCTAGCATTGATCGCTGGGACTAGCAATAGATCATGGGTAGATGCCGGTGAAGCCGAGGTTGTGACAATATGGGGCACAATAGTTGTCCATGCGTGCTCCACCCTGCAAACATGACATACGTGAAAAAATCGTGGATAGACCACAAGTATGAAGCACACATCCTAAAGTTCTTCCTGTGTAGCTGTCATGTGTCAACACACCTTCAGACCAAAGGTCACTTAGCTCTTCCACCAAGGCCGCATCTGCTGTTCTTCGTTAGCACCCCCCGTCATCTCATCCCGCCAGTCCCACTCACCTAAGCCTTATGCGGCCCTTTGCCTTATAAATTCCTCTTTCATCTTATCTTCATTTGCCTGTCTGAACCTATCAAGCTCCCGCTGAAAGTACGTCTTCACATCTGGCGGGACTGCTTTACAAGACGCCACACCTTTTCCACTTCGGCACGCCAAGTGATACTTAAATCTTGCCGCACCACCTCCATTTTTCTCTGTTCTACAATATTTGCACCTAAATCCATTCCCTAACTTATCACCATGCTCCCAAACACGGTCGTGGTCCCGCTCCGCCATTCCCTAATACCTGCAAAAATGAATTATTGCATAATAACAAAATTACAAATCTACAACAAAAAATAAGTGAGTAACTAACTAACCTAACTATTAAGTAATAACTAACTAACCTAACAACTGACCTTATTAACTAACCTAAATAAAGTACCTAAGTACCTAAGTACCTAACTACTAAGTAAACTACTAACCTTATTAACTAATTAATCTAACATGCTAACCTAACCTAACTACTTATTAACTAATTAATCTAACATTAAATGCTAACCTAACAAAACTACTAAGGAGTAAGGACTATGCCCCTCTTAAGTACCTATTAATCTACTAAGTACTAGACTAAGCACCCCAAGCAACTAAGCCCCGAAGCCAAAGCAACTAGCCAGGGCAGTTAGCCGCGCACGGCCACAGCTTAAACGGTTAACCGCGGTTACCTGAAGCAAAGCCGCTCCGAATGTCCAGCTGGTCGGCGCGATTTTGCGGTTAACCGGCGGCGCGGCGGCTGTGTCCTACCGCCGTTGCCTGTGGAATAGCCTGCTAGCTAGAATAAAGTCGCGTTATGTTAGGTCCCTGTGTGACCGTCTGTGTAACTCTGTATCTCGGCCTGCGTGCCGTGCTTGATGTACTGAATTGTGACTCCTTTTGGGACCCGTAGTCCCCTATATTGTAATAATGTAATTCGAAGGCAATGTATCAGTTCTGTTTATGTGTGTACTAGCCATGATCTTCTGGGACTAGTACTGTATAGCACATTAGGATTCGGTCATTTAGACCGGGTCCGACACCTTGTGCATAGATGCTAGTGCTCGTGGGTTATTAGTTGTTAGGTTATTAATCATTTATTAATCTTGTGACTTGGTATAATTGGAGGTGCTGAGTTACTTAATAACCTAATCAACTAAAACCTACGTGGCGTGTGTTGGCTAAAGGTGGAAAGTTGGGCGGTTTTGTGGATGGAGGATTGTGGTGGAGGTCGTCACCTTGGTGTAAGGACCCTTGTCGTGTTCTTATTCGTCCAAACTATACAAGTGCAACCATAAGTGCTAGCTCTAGCATGTCGGCCAATATGTGCTAGTCCTGGCTTAGTAGTGAGGGAAAACCGTTAACACACTTTATCTTGAAAATTTCGGGCTGAGGTCCGTGGGCTCAAGAGGGGGACCCAAGTTTTCGAAACCTTAGAGGGGGTATCGGTGTTAACAGAAGGAACTAATGAATCGCCTTATAATGTTTCCTGGTCTGTGCTCCTAAGGAAGAGCATAGATGCAAAAGTATCAGTCGGTTTATGGGTAAAGTATGCTACACTCTGCAGAGATAAAAACTGTCATGATAGCCATTCCCACGATCATGAGAGGGGAGGAAGGTTGTACATGGTAGTCTCATGTGTTATCTAATAACCTGATGGGTTGGTTTTGTTTTGAGTATTCGAGGCTTGTGCAGTTTTGCAGAGGGCTTTCAAAGACGAGTTCTGTTTGTTACGTTGGGAATCTATTCATCTTTATTAATTGTTCAACAAATGCTTTTACAACACTTTAAATAATTTTGACTAGAATAGGTGTTTATACAAATTAACCATCATGTTCTTGTTTACCCGTGCATTCATATATAACGATTCTTGCTGGGTAGTCGTGCACTCATTATACAAATCCACGGATATATTTGTTCAGAAGAAGACTCGGGTCCAGTTTGCCTACAGGATCAGGAGGATTCTGTACCGGATTTTGATCAAGACTAGTCATTGTTTGAAGGGTCGGATTAGAGAGCATCAACATATTTTATTCTTCTGCATAATATTTGAATTTCCACTACTCTGAATATTACTATATGGCTTATGCAAACTATTGTAATAAGTGGTTGTGATACAATTACTTTTGCACTGTTATAATATTTTTATAGTTATGATGATTGTGTTGTGATGCTCGACCTAAGTCACTCATGAGTTGCTAGCATTGATCGTTGGGACTAGCAATAGATCATGGGTAGATCCCGGTGAAGCCGGGGTTGTGACAATATGGGGCACGATAGTTGTCCATGCGTGCTCCACCCTGCAAACATGACATACGAGGGAAAATCATGGATAGACCACAAGTATGAAGCACACATCCTAAAGTTCTTCCCTGTGTAGCTGTCATGTGTCAACACACCTTTAGACCAAAGGTCACTCAGCTCTTCCACCAAGGGTTGCATTAACAAATCTAAATGTTTGCCAGGATTTTTTGGTCCAGGTATAATGAGAGAAAGGAACATGTACTACTCTTTCATTCATAGTTGAGGGGGCAGATTATACGGAATAGTGAATACCGGCCAACAGGAGTACGGGTGCGAAGTCATATTGAAGGGTGTCCGTTGAGATACCAAGATACACATTCCTTATCTCCGCCGAAAACTCTGGGTTTTGCTGATCAAAATACTTCCAAGATTCCTCGTCAGACGGATGACTCATCACACCCTCTTTTTTACGTTCCTCTTTGTGGCACTGCATGTGTCATGCAGTGGACATGTACAGCCGCTGTAGATGTTGAGTTATCGGAAAGAAACATATCCACACCCTCTACTTCCACATACCGACTCTCTTTGCAGTGCCTGCAGTGAGTCAGAACTGAGTCACCTTTCCAGAAAAGCATACAAAACCTAGGACAATAGTCAATTTTCTCGTACGGCATTCCTAGCACGCTAAGGAGCTTCCTTGATTCATACAGGTTGGGTGGCATGTTGTGGCCTGCCGGAAGAACACTATCTAAAAGGTTGCATAGATCATTGTAGCAATTGGCTGACAAATTGTACTTGCTCTTAATCGCCATCAAACAAGACACAGATGACAGTAAGTTTCTTCAGTATGCTCATGCAAGGGTACTTTCGCAGAATGCATAAGACTATCAAATTGTTGTGCAAGTGGCGCAGACTCTTCTGCAGAAGACATATCAAAAGTATGGACAACATCATCTACGAGATCATCCATTCTGTCTACTTCGTCGTAGCCCTCCACAACATCAACTAGACACCGGAGCTCTCTTCCTCTCGCCATGATCTTTCCAGACAAAATAGTTTGCCTTAAACCGATGATTACAAAGGTGAAAGCCGACGTCCTTCTTACTCCTCTTTACGCTATTCGAGCATGCGGCGCACGGACATAGCATGACCGCCTTTTTAGGATCAGCAAACCCTCGGAAAGCATAGTCCATGGGACTTGTGTCGTCTGCCCATAAAGCCGATTGCTTTCTAGCTTTATTTGCCATGGACACAACTTCCCCCCCCCCCCAATTTGCGCCCTCTCATATCGATCTATATATTAGTTTTTACAACGTTTACTTGATAAATTAGGTGTAACATGTCTAATAATACATGCAAAATTTCTCAATAAACCAAACAACTAAACTCTTTATCACATGTTGTACTTCCACGCTAAGTAGTATATATAAACATGATGATCAGAAAAGGCCCTCACGAACTATTCGTCACGTTAACTTTTTGACAACAATCTAATTACTAAAATGTTAAATAGAACGAACATAAAAATACTTTCTCATTATTTTTATTTTTTTATGCCATAAAAAAATTCTCAAACCTTATAAAATACAATGTCCTCGGTGCATCAAATGCCGAGGACACAAACTGCATTGGACCCACCCGCCTGTCATGGGCGAGAGGCCTGATTGGCGGGCCCAAATGAGTACTTTGTCGTCAGCCTACACAGAGTCGACGACACAACCACAAAATACTACTAACGTATGGGGCCGTCCTATTTGGGCCGTTACTGCTCGGTCTTATAGGCCGAGCTGTGTCCTCAGCATTTCTAGGGCTGACGACACAAGTGGTCATTGTGTCCTCGGCTTATATAAGCCGACGACACAGATCCTCCGGGCCATCTGCCAAACAGCATTCATGCACTTGTGTCCTCGGCCCTTCATCTAACGACAATCTAGATACAAGTTATGTCCTCGGTTCGTTTGCCGACGACACAAAAAGCGTTTCCTGTAGAGACCGCCAATATCCACCGCACCGACATACTAGAGAGAGAAGCCAGCATTAATCCACATGCATTGCCTTCAAGCCATCTGCATTGGGGGATTAGTGAGTCAAGCTCAACCTTTAACACGTCATGACATACTAACAATAGCAATCCCACTTCGACCAATATAGACTAGTTTGTTTTTAAACAGTTGTGTCTAAAAAGATTTATTTTTGATGTTCAACCACTTCATAAAAAGCTTATGATAAAAGATTTTCAATGTTTTTGGTTCACTACAGGATTCCATCATTGAATCATTATTGAAAGAAAACAACATTAAATTGAATGTTATGCGACCTTCAAACCACACCCTCCCTGGTAGACTTGTGTCCCATTCTTCGTCATCCTAGACGACACGCCCTTCCTAGCTGCTATGTCTCTGTTTACACGAGGAGGTGATGTGGATGCCGTCTTATTAAGTTGACCGTACACGTGGCAACTAGCTACAGACAAGAGCTTTAGTTCCGGTTTGGGAACGGTCTTTAGCCCCGTTTCCAAAACTGGGGTAGCCCAATCGGGACTAAAGGCTTGTGGGACTTTAGCCCCCACGCGGTGTAGGAAATATCAAAAAAATGTAAGTTGATTGTACACGTAGAAACCACCCATTGCTACAGACAAGAGGTTTAGTCCCTGTTGGGAACGGCCTTTAGTCCCGGTTCCAAAACCGGGAGAGCCTAATAGGGACTAAAGGCTTCTGGGCCTTTAGCCCCCACGCGGCACAAGCCTAAAGGCCCCCACGCGATGTAGAAAATATTCGAAACTAGGACCTCCTGCACCATGTGACTCTCCACTCACCCTTATAAGCAACCCACCCACCCACGCGTCTTGATTAGACTAGGATATGCATTTCTTTTAATGTATGCTGGAATGAGGCTTTAGTCTAAGTTTGCAACACGAACGGGGACTAATGTGTACTTGTGCCAGCTAGGCTCTACCTGCATGTCAGAGGGTAGATCAGTCCAGGTTTGTATCACGAATCGAGATTGATGTAAGCGACATACCGAGATTGAAGCCTTTGAGCCACGAACCAGAACTGATGCCACCATTAGTCCCGGTTCATGTTTTACATGAAGGGCTAGATCGGTATGGAAGGTTGTTTCTCTGGCTTTGGTACCCCTACGACTCTAGGAAAATCCTAGAAAAATGCGACACACAGAGCCAAACCTAGGTACCTAGGGTTTGAACTCTGTGGATAGCACTGCCACTGCAGCCTCTACCACTAGACCACTAGCAAAATCCTGTTGGTTTCGAGGACAACGGTGCTAGGGGATGCAAGTTCAGATTTTCTCTCGTGCATGTGTGATTTATTTATTAATTGCTTAGATAGTTGATGGAAAAGTTGTATTGGAATTCCAACGTGTGGTTATAGAGATCATGCTAGTATCCATTAAAATTTCATGAAAAATTTCTTTCAAACAATCCTACAAATGAAACAACTCAAATATGTTTTTTTTATTAGAAATAGATTCCTCAATTTTCCTATTTTTTTTAACCAAGGAGACCCTTAATTTAAAAATTCATATACTTATGATGCTATCAAGTACACCTTTTAAATAATTTCCTATATTTTTATCTCGTAGGATATTGCTAACACCCCTTTTAATCCTATTTGTTTTCTATTACCGTGTTTTGAAAATCCTACGAATCAAAGTGAACTTAATATTTTGTTGGGTTCAGCTTTGAAAACTACACTTTAAAAAACTTCTGCATTTGGGATTTCCAAAAAAACTAAGAAAATATTAACCTACAAAACATTTTTAAAAGGAAAAAAATTACACTCAACTGTCATGCTTCGTCTATATAACCACTTGAATTATAAAACTAGGTATTATGCTCTTTCAACTTTCCTTTAACTTTTAAAACAGGCATGGATAACCTCCATGAGCGGTTTTGAAGGTGGTTTTCTTCATGTGGCGAGTAATGTGACGGTCCACTAAAAAGAATGCAGATAAATAAAAAAAATATGTAGGACCTAGTGTCATCCTCTTTCTCTCCTACCTACATATTCTCTCTCTTGATCGAGTTGCGATGCCCGTGGCCGGTGGAGCTCCACTGCCGCAGGATGTCAAAGCTCTACCACCTCCAGCCCATCTCTCCTCTCCTCCATCATGCCAACCTTCCTGGCTTCCTCCTCCCTCTATCCTGCTGCTTCTTTCTCTGTTCTTTCCCAACTCTTGCGACCCATTGTAGCCATCAATTCTCCTTCCTCGATGAGCAACTCTTCGAATCCTCACACTTGTTGCATCCCCAACCCATACTCTTTGAAAGCCCCATAATTTCATGCAATAAATTGTGTTGCGTTGAGCTACCACAACATGCTCTTCTTCTTCCCTACGGCCGGTTGCTGTGGTGCTTGCTGACGACCCCTTTAAATTTTGTTGTTAGATGGAGTGCTTATTCAGGCATTTCCTAGGGGAGCTAATGTGAGAGCAAAGCCGTAAGCTTTGACCATGTCAATTTCATTGTAAACTTTATCTGTGTTGTCTATTGATCGATGTGGGCATCATATTTTGCTATTTGATTTAGGCACCATGCGTTTGGGCTTGCAGCGGCGTAGCGTAGCGTTGTGTGCGCACGCGCACCGGCGAAAATTTGAATCCGCACGCAACGCCTAGACGCGGAAGCCTTAGTGTTGGATTGCATTAGGGAGTTGTTGGATTAAGGAGCTGATCTCCTCCAAATGAACTATGCTCAGTGAGCATTGTACACGGTTGCATTGAAGCGGAAGACAGGGTGTAGAACATGCGTGGTGCCATTGCACCCATCATTGGCAGAGCCCATAGTGTGGCCCTTCCCTCTCCTGCTCCATACCAGAGCCACATCACCCCTAGCCTACACCATCTTCTCTCTGCAACCTCCCTTGTCTCTACAGAAGTTTTGTAGCATGGGAGGGCGGTGCTATAGAGGGGCAACACCGAGAAGGTGTGGTTGGGTGGAGGGATGCTAGTAGTGTGAGAGGAAGTGAGAAAGTCGCACAGAGAGAGGGCAGACCGGTAGAGGGTGGAAGAGAGCGATAGAAAGGGAGAAGAGGGGTAGAGTCTCGCATATGCGAGCCCAACCATGTTGTATCTCATTTAGCACCATATTGAACCACATGGGCAAAATCACCTCTAAAACTGTCGTAATAGGTTATTTGCATCTATTTTTAAGTTTTATGGGATAAAAACAACAGGTTAAATAGACGAAGTGCCACAATTCAAGGAGTAAAATAGTCCTTTCCTTTATGAAATAAATCGGACGCACACGCTATCACATAAACATCTCAAAAGATGTTTATTTAGGCAGTAACATCTACAGATTAGTTGTTTTCGTTGATAATAAAATTGACACCACGATTCGTTTCTGGCAACATTTTAGACTACACGTGTCAATGAAACAAAAATCTCACGTCGATCGGCCTTTGTTTTAATTATTATGTCTACTTTTAAACTATGACTTGTGAACGCTCCTTGGAGTTTGTACAATACGTGAGCTCATGCTTGCCGTTTTCAATAGCCTGCGAAATTCATCTAGGCTTATTTTGCCATCTTTGTCAATGTCAGCCTCCTCCAGCAGGGGGTAAATAGAACCTTTAAGTCCTGTATGCTGTAAACATGAAGCAGCACGTCAATGAGAAGCCGGAATTGCTTAGCTAGTTGGTTTATCTAACAAGGAGTAACGACTTAGCAAGGTATAACAAACAACGAAGATTAACAACTGTATGAAGTTACCATTCTCAGCTCATCAGATGTGATATAGCCATCTCTATCGACGTCAAACGTATCAAATGCAGCTTGAGACAATGATTTCCACTTCTCAGTGTCATGTTCTACCAGCTGATGCACATGTAGTGTTGCAGCAACGAACTCCTCAAAATCAACTAATCCATCCGTATTACTGTCAATCTGCTCAAGAATGAAATGATGATCATAACATTTTCCATCTCAAACGGAAATCTTCATGCCATGTTATGTTAATAATTAATGCCCCAGCTGGAGCACATGAAATTTTCTTGATTTCCTATGAAAATTGAACTTTTCTGTGAAAAAATCATGTGTTCTAAATAGGCGTTAACTTTTTGAGGGAACAACTATGCTAGTTAATGATGAAGGGATTGCCCTCTTTCTTCAGTTGCATCTAGGTGTTTGTTGTTGCACGCGTACAAAAGAAAGTGCAGGGCCTATGCTGTCCGAAATTTTCTACCATAGTTGGGAGTGGAAGAATATGTGCGCTAGCATGGCTACCGTTCAGAGTCCCACCAAACCTCTGCTGTTAGCCGAGTCCCACCGAACCAGCATCTAATCTCCTTCATAATTTAATTAGGTTACAAGTTGTTCACTCCATCATTAATTGGTTTATTTTGTGTGTTTATTTTTATCAATTAGAGATGGCAATCCTTTAAATTGTGAGTTGTACCCAGAGTTTATTAAGCTAATAATTAGGTTAAAGTCTCTCCTGTCTATATAGTCTTCAGTTCCCCAGTCGTCTTATTCCAGATACAGTCTTCATATTCAAGATCATGTGATTTTTTGAAGTCACAAGGTAAAGCTTCTCTGACGCAATGCAGATTATATTTGACAACATGCTTTTGTAATTTTCTTTGCTTTGCCCAAAACGTTTTGCAGTTAGCGCAAAATTGCTATGTGTAGGCCCTGAGTGTCATAAGCCCCCGCAACCCTCCTCTAGGACTAGGAGCATTCTGGTCTTGGAATGTTGCATTGCACCACCCCAGTCCAGTTATTGGTGCTACTTGTGGAACAACTAGCATAGTAGTGGGATTAGTCCCAACATAAAGAGTTGGAATGTGCAATAATTGATTAAAACACTTTAAACTCCAAATTGTAGTAACTAGCCTTTTTGGGTGTGCGAATAGAGGATGAAAGCCCAAGTAGGTTGCTATGTGTTGGCCCGCCCATCTAGATGGAGTCTATTAAAAAAGGGGGGCGAAGGGGCTTCCATGTGGTTGTTGTTCCATCATGGCATACATGCTAAAATTAATGGAAACCTAACAAATGAACATCCATACTTGTATCTTTCTAAAACATATCACACTAGAATAGAATTAGATCTTCAATCACCCTAGATACTCACAAATAAATATAAGATTTTTTAAGGATGTTGAACAATAAAAAAAGTGACCGATCAAAACAAGGAAGGAAAGTTGATGCATTCATATATCCTTGTTTCAACCAAATGTTAGGAAAAGCATGAACTTAGTTTAAGGGACTTGTAATTTACTATCCCTTTTCAAAGTGCATTTTAGTATCTCTTGAAAAGTACATTTATAGTGGGAAGCCATACAACATACCATTAGAAAATCCAGTGGGAAAAAACAGAGATATTGGAGAATATTTTATCAATTCTAATGGCCTGATTCTTTTGAAGGGGAGAAACAAAAACTAGATTCCCTTAAGAATGTACAACTTTTCTAATCTTATTTTCATGCATTTTATTTTCCTACTATAAAGAGTTAGATCATGAAATACTAACAAGCTAAACCACACACAATACTTACCATACATTTCTATCAGGAAACACACATACCTCCAACAAGTGAAACCGAGGAAAACATGTGAATTTAAGACCAATAAAATTATGCAAAAAAATATTACCACCCCATTTGTCTCACCTACGTGGTCCTAGGGCCCTAATGTTAGTGACACCATGAGTAGCAAATTTTGCTTATCGTTGTGTTGAGAAATAACTGATACCCTGGAAATTACATGGGTGCATAGTAGAGAATTGCAACATACCGCCTCGACAATCTCAAAAACACGAGGACCCTTTAATCTCCATGGCACATCCTTTGCAAGAGCCTGCATATTAGGATTGACACCATATTTCAACAACCAATGAGTCAATGAGCGTAAGATGACCTAGAACAAATAGGCTATAATAAAAGAAAAAAAATCTTTGAAGAAATACAAATATTTTCACTTTTTATATATCGAGTAATAAACAACTCAAAAAGGTCTTTAGAATCAAGATAGGCAATTTGCATCGATTGCAAATCAAAAAGAACCATATTCCCACAATTGAGAACATTGTTGGCCTAGGTGACCCGTTGAGATCCATAAGTCTATTGTAGGTTTTTCATAAACACTTACGGAATATCCGAACAAGGAGGGGGTCTCATAAGACGCCTTCCCTATTGATCACCCAAGTTGCGTTGCAGGTTTTCATTTACAAGAGCTACTAATAGCAAAAATAACTTGGCCACCACTATCCCACACATAGAAATTATTACAACGTGTCTTTAATTAACTTGATACATAAAAAATAAGTATAATAAAATTTCAAAAATAAGAATAAGTATAATAGAAAAAACTCATTTGAATGTTAAATATTAATAGAATAATTACGGAAAAACCTACTTCAGTTTTTTTATATGGATGACGCAAACTACCAAAAAATGTAACCATACATATCTCAAGCTTATTCCCAATTACCATGACACATCTTATTTTCAGACTAATTCCTTCAAGCATAAGCAACAATTGAAAATACTCATTTCATGAATCCAATGTTGTATATAGTAAAATCATTAAGGAAAAAGCATAAAATTCTCAACAAAAACATACCTGCTTGAGTTCATCCAGACTAATTGTTCCATTCTTGTCAACATCAATGGCATTGAACTGGTCACGAAGATCAGACAGCTCTTCCGAATCTAGTGTGGATGCTAATGCCTACAGACATCATAATAAGCATTAGAATGAAACATTTGAATTACCTTTCAAACCTTTGAAATCATGCATAAGACGCAAAATATCTTATGCCCACTCCCCAACCCCCTAGGGTTCTTGGTCTGCAATTCACTGCTTCTGGTGTAAAAGTTTTCAAATCCTCCAAAGAAACTGAAAGATGCAAAAAGGGAAGATCTTAAAAGAATAGTGTTTTTAACTGTTTTCAACGAGAAAATCCAAATACCACCATGGAAACTATGATAGAGCAGGTCCTATGCCTTCGGGTTTTGCATGGCACAACATGTTGCAAGCTAGTAGCCACAATGGACTTACGGATAAATTTACGAATTTGTCACAATGGATGACAATGTGGATAAATTTATGGATTTCTCGTTACAATGGAAGGCATGGTAGTAATGTCACTGAAGTGTGACAACGAATACATACTATTCATTTTCACTGTTCATTAATTGCATGAACATGGTGATCTTCTTCTTGAAGGGCTAAAGATATATCCCCAAAACTTTTGAGAAATTATTTAAAATTTTTACACGTGGGAAGCACAAATGTTGCGGAAAGGGTGAGATCTACATGAACTTACCCTTAAAGCAAATTGTTTGAAGCGACTGTACTTCACAAATTGTCGCATATTATGTAATACCGATATATCCAAAGGTATTTCAGATGCCTCTCCTCCTTCTCTTACCCATTCATGTGCTGGAAAACAAAATATGATACAATAAATAACAAAATGAAACATTATGCTATATCAAGCTACAAAACAGCAAGTTCATATTTTTGACAGCTACCAGACTAGATCAATTATTTTTTCTGATAACAACTAAGAGATTGATTAATCAGTAAAGATACATGAATTTGTCGTCCCGCCCAACAAAAAATACCAAGTCCTCGTAACCGAGCTAAGTGGTGAGCTACAGATTAATGATGAAAAAAATACTGGTTTTACAATGATCAAAACATTAGATTGCAGCAACCATTGGTTATTTTGCAGGGCATATCCAATTATGCCATCATTTCAGCTTAAACCAAATTAAAAGCTACATCTTGAAAACTTGTCAATTCCGTATAAGCCACACACTGTCGCACTTTATAGCCATTTTTGTGGGGTTTTTAGTTGTTCTTCTCAAAGATCTCAAAACTATTTTTAATATATTTTTTAACCTTTCCAAGCAGCCTTTTGAGGGCCCTCAACTTTTCAGATTTTAATCTTAACCAGCATTTCTCCCTCGAAAAGCGACTTGGAAAAGTTAAAAAATATATTAAAAAATGACAAGCAACAAAAACATATTTATACTTCAAAAGGAGGGTAGAGATATGCAACTCTGTAGTAATTATAGGACAATGCTACCAAATAAACAAATAAATGGACCAACAAATCGATAAGAGCCAAGACAAAAGTACAAATTCAGATTGACTAACAAGTACAAGTGTATGAAAAAATTATTTAAAATAGCAAAGCCAGAAGTCAAGTGCTCAACCCTCCAGAAGTTATTTCAACCAAGGCATTAGTTATCGCGGGAGTATGCTCACCATGAACCTATCTGCAAGACTGCAACTAATGCCTATGCATGGTGAACGCATCTGCAATCATGACCACTCATACAGGTTTACGAGCTGAAATTCCTCATACCTTACTTTCAAACCTAAAGGGGATACTTGATACCCCGCAAAATGGTGGCTATTCGATGACCCCATACATATGAATATATGATTCACCCAAAAGTTATCCAGAGATTATGTTAGAACTTTACATGATTGCAATCACATAAGCAAACTTAAGTTTTTCTTTTTGAAGCAAGCAAACTGCAAACTTAATATTTGAAATATTGCAAGTTTGTTACATACATAATGCCTGAGCAGCAGTTAGTCTTGCACGGGGATCCTTAACTAGTAACTTCTGTACAAAATCTTTAGCACTTGAAGTAATGTTTGGCCAAGGTTTGCGACGAAAATCTGGCTTGTTCTTTAACACCTGCAGCAAAAAGAACATATCATAACTATCAGCAGCCACCAGTTCTTTAACACCTGCAGCAAAAAGAACATATTAAGACTTTTCTAGTTTCTACATGTGTAGCTACTGTGTTGGACTGCAAAATTTTCTTAAGAGTTAGGGGGAGAGGGATGACTGCAGACCAAGTTCACCTAGACCCATCCATATGTGTAGAATCAGTGGACATTAAGAGCATTCTCCAAGGATTGTTGGCCCATGTGTTCATCCTGTCGACGGATGCTTAACCGGGGGTTATCGTCGGCAATGATTATATATGGGGTTATGTGCTGGATCCAAACTCGATGATAGCAAAAGACAAGGGGTCTTTTTTATACAGGTTTAGGCCCTCATCGGTAGAGGTAATACCCTAGTCCTGTACTCTGGGATTATATGGGATATATGTGTACAAGATGATCGGGAGATCTCTCGTATGTTGTGTTCTCGGCCTCAAGTTGTGTTACGAGGCGAGGGGATTGGATTGGATTGGTTGCCGAACTATGGCCCCCTACCCCCCTTTATATAGTAGAGGGGGTGGGGTTACAAGGAGTCCTGGTCGGTTACAAAGTAGAATTCATATCTCTATTTTTTAACTAAAAATCTAGTTATCCAGGATTACAATTGTATCTTCCTATTAGGGATAGTCTTCTATTTTTATGTATTTCTTTGCCGGGCAAGCCTTCTAGAGTCCGAGAGGTACCCGTCCTCATCCACCCGACTTGGTTCATCCCCTGTCGGGTGGTATTTTAGGCCCTCCGTGTGGGTATCCGAGGTCTATGTTATCCACACATCCACATATTGCAAATCTCCATGCTTTTTCTCAGTAACATGTATTAAGTGAGAAAGGAGGATTTGTGCTAGTTATTGAAAGGAGGATTTGTGCTAGTTATTGACTTCTTTCTAGACCTAATTTGAGAACACATCATGAGAATTTTTAATCCTCAAAAGATTGTTTGATCCAAATTTGAATCCATTCCACTGTCATGGCTATGGCCCATGGGCCCAGCCAGCATAATAAGTATGGGCTTGGGCCATTAGTTAGGGAGGTGCAGAAGTATTGATCATGTGATGATGTGAACAAAGTGCAGGATTACCAATCTATTAGATTGAGATTAGCAGCCTCTCTATGTAAAGGTGGGCTATGTATCCATTATCAATCAAGCAATAAGAAATAGATTGATCTAATAGCTAACCCCCTCCTACCCTCTCTGGCCATAGATTTCATATTCATGACATCCATTTGTTCATTCGCATAGGACATTCATTTTTTTGAAGCCTCATGCGTTCTTTAGCTTGTTTGTTCCATTCAATTTATTTATATGAAGAATATTCTTGTGATTACTTGACAGTGCTTGTACTGTCAAATATACAATTGTTGTAACCTGTAACAAAAGTTACAAAAAGTACATATAATTGGAATGTTATAGAAATAACTCTAAGGAAGCTACAATACCATTTTTTGCAGATGTCAAGCTAGTATGTTATCAAGTGAGTGCATATCAAATTAGTCAATTCCATCTCTACAAAATTCGATTATATTTTAGATGAACAAACAACAACATGGATAATTAGACTATATTTTTACATGAACAGACAGCAATATAAATCATGCTTCTGAGCACAAATCAGGGAAGAGAAGAGTTAAACAATTTAAGCAATGCCAATGCAATCTTAGATAGATAAGAGTTATTTGACCTCAATGTATTTTAAGACAGAAATATACATTTCCTCGTGGTATGGGTTTTCAGTTCATATTGAATTAGAATGTGCAATGAAATCATGATATTACATTTAAGAAGAATGAAAATTCAATCAATGAAACAAGGAAGCACTTTTAATCAATTAAAAATGTAAAAACAAAGATAGTTTATGAAAAAAAGACCTCTTTAAATATTCCATCTTCAGTTTTGTCCCAGAAAGGTCGCCTTCCACACAGCAAAATATACGTTATAACACCAATACTCCAAACATCAGATTCTGGACCTGACTTACGCTTGAGCACCTCTGGTGCTACATAGTATGCACTTCCAACAATGTCACGAAATTGCTTTCCTGCATATGAGAACAACTCAAGTTAAATGCCACAAAATGAGCAATTGCTACGCTTGATATAAACAGGAAGAAAAAGAAGAAAACTATGGAGCATATAGAGAGCACACATTCCTGCGTCTGAGGACAACCCAAATCACACACACACACACCTGGTTTAATAAAGTCCGAAAGACCAAAGTCTGTAGCTTTGAGGGCTGAGTCGTCCTTTGTTGATTTGAAGAGGAAGTTCTGCAAACATTAAAAACACATAACTCAAAAGATTGATTATTCTTGACAGGCAGATTCCTTTTGTTGTATTTTAGTGTTATACCTCAGGTTTCATGTCGCGATGAACCAAACCATGCAAATGGCACTCAGCTGCAACCTTAAGCATCTGTCTCACAACTACTGCAGCGTCTTTCTCACTATAACGACTATCTTTTCTGTCAGTGCATAAAACATGCAAGATCAGCAAAGTTGTTACTTTATGCATAAATCAAAACATATGTTCTTATTGATTAATAATAATCCTGCGAAGGATATCTGACAATTGATGACTAGTCTGAGTCTGCGGGACAAAATAAATAAATGTGGATGTATTAATAATGTGGATGTATTAATAACATATATGGTAATAGTACATTGTATAGGGGCTTATTTGCTTTTTTCCCTTTGTCTGTACCTTGTATATTTTGGACCATTTCACATGGTATCAGAGCAGGACTCCTAACCCTAGCTCTTCCCTTAAAGTTTCCCTCCTCTAGTCGCCGCCGTCGTCGGGTCCCTCACCGGCGGTGTCGACCGGCGCCGACGCCAGATCCTCTTTCTCCTCTCTCCTTTCTCCAATCCCATGCCACGCCGCGCAGCAGCGCGCCGCCCCAGGGCATCCAGCTCTGGTCCAGCAATGGACCGTCCACCGCCGCGCGCCGCCGCGTGCCGCCCTGAGCCGTTCAGCCCCGGTCCAGCCACAGGCCGTCCAGCCCCAGGCCGCTCCGCGCCGTTCTGCTCGGACTGCGCTATGCCTTTGCCGCGCCATCCAGACCTAGGCACTTTTCATGGCGAACTCCGCAGGCGCCGCTTCCGTAGCCTCCCAGGGTTGATGCAGCTCCCACAGGTGATTTTTGAGGGGACAAATTACCGTTCTTGGTCCCCCATGCTTCATGTGTCTCTCAAAAGTCATCGTCTTTGGGGCCATCTCACCAGCTCCACTCCGCGTCCTCTTACTCCGACTATTCCAGAGGAGCCCCAGCCCGCTGCAGATGGCACCCCTGTTTCTGATGGTGATAAGAAATCCTATGGCAAGGCTGTGGAGCAGTATGTTGCAGATGTCGAGACATTGGAGGCCTGGCAGGCGAACGAGGCTCGTGTTGTTGCTATCCTCACAGGCAGCATGAAGGTTGAGCTTGGATGGGATCTTGTCAGCTTGCCCTCCTCGCGTGAGATGTGGGCACGTGCAGCTCTCTACGAACCAAGTAGTGATGCACTATACACCTCTTTGTTGGACCTCGCTAGCTCGCTCGCTCAGCAGGACAGCACCGCAGACGACTTCTATCATCAGATCACGGATGTGTGGCGTCAGCTTGACTCGCATGATCCAGACTACTGTCGTGTCTGTCGCTGCTGTCTTCTACATCAGGCTGCTGAGCGACGACGTCCATGTGATGAACTTCCCAGCCCTCGGCCGCCGCGAGAGCAATGAGAAGGCGCACCGCATCCATGCGTGCCATTGGGGCATAAACCTCATAGTCAAATTCCATGGCACCGTGAATATCCCTTCACAACTAGTCGAGCCTTGTCCTTCACAATCTTGCCCTCTTCACCTCTTTTGACTTTGAAGACCCATTTCAGCCCAATTGCACGGCACCCTTTGGGAAGATCAGCGAGGGACCAAGTATTGTTCTCCTGAATCAACTTCAGCTCCTCCTGCATTGCCTTCCTCCAGCATTGGTGTTGTTCTGCTTCTGCAACTGTTGCTGGCTCCTCCTGGCTCACCACAAACAGCTCCTCCTGAGCCAGCTCACGGGGTACCAACCCCGGAGGTGTTGCTGGCCCAACGACACCATTCATCTTGCGCCACCATACTGGTGTCCTTGTGCTCAGCATCCAGATACTCTTCATAATTTGCTGGAGGAGAAACAAAATCTATTGGTGCTGAATTTTGTGTCATAACAGGAGCTGTACCTGAAGACATTTCAGTCGATGGCGATGAGGGAAATGGTGAAACAGAGTGCCCAGGTGCCCCTGCTCCCCCCTCCATTGCTGGACCAGCTTATCCATGCATTGTGTACTCAACCGTGAAGTCTCCTCCATGATCAGTACCATCTGCCCCATCGCTGCTCCAATTCCACTGCGCCTGCTCATTGAACACTAGATCTCTTGTCACATGAACACGACCTGTAGAAGGATCGTAGACTTTGTATGCCTTTGATCCCTGCTGATAGCCCACAAAAATCATGGACGTACTCCTGTCATCAAGCTTCTTCGGATTCGGAGTGGTCTTCTTCCCATGTGCAATACAACCGAAGGTGCGGAGATGACACACCGCCGGCTTCTTCCCATGCCATGCTTCGAACGGAGTCATCCCATCCACACTCTTCGTCGGAGATCAGGTACACAGCCGTCATCACAGCTTCTCCCCAGAAGTACCCCGGCAATCCCTTTGCCTTGAGCATGCTCCTAGTAGTGGCCATCACTGTTTGATTTCACCTCTCCACTACTCCATTCTGCTACAGCGAATTGCCAACCCACTCCATGCTCTGCATAATGCGCAGCAAAGTCCTTCAATGTGAACTCTCAACGACAATCAGTCCTAAACACGAGCAGCTTGCGCCCTGACCTCTCCTCCGCAGCAACTTGATACTTCTTGATTGCTTCTGGTGCCCTATCCTTGGACGGCAGCAGATACAGCCACATGAAACGGCAGTGGTCATCGATGAGCAGAAGGAAGAAGCGGCTGCCTCCAGGAGTCTCCGGCATGATTGGAACACACAAGTCTCCATGCACAAGTTCCAGGACATGATCTGCCCTATAGTCGGCATGAGAGGGGAATGGCGCTCGTCGTTGCCTCCCAGAAAGGCACGCGGTGCAGAGCTGATCGATGTGATCAATCTCCGGCATCCCGCACACCATTCCTTCTCTTGCGAGCTTCCTCAGTGCTGGGATGTTGAGGTGGCCAAAGCGCGCATGCCAAGTCCATGTTGCCTCTGAACCCCGCGCTGCCAAACACCCCGGCTGTGCCAAATTGAGATTGAGCACATACAGCTTGTTCGGGGCATGCTTGACCTTCGTGAGAAGCCTCCTCTCTGGATCACGAATCCTCATCACTCCTCCATGAATCAAAACTTGATACCCAGCCTCATCCAATTGCCCCACGCTGATGATATTGGTGGTGAGCTTGGGAATGAAATAGTCCAGTGAGTGTCCAATGTTCTCCGTTCTTGCACTTGAACAACACTTATCCAGTGCCTTCAATCCTTGCAACAAAGCCATCCCCAAACTTGACCGTCCCACAGATTGCTGGATTAAGATCAGTGAAGACATCTCTTACCCCTGACATGTGATTGGTCGCTCCGGTGTTGAGGACCCATTGGCATGGTTCCTTGTCCCCCTTACTGCCAATCTGCGCGTACACCTCCTCCTCCTTCAGGTTGGTGCGGCTGGACCTTGACTCCGATGCCACGAGGTGCTTCGCCGGTGTTGGAGTAGCCAGCTTGGTCAGCCAAGGCAACGCCAGCATCCTGTCGTTACTGAGAGAGACGCCGCGACCTTGCCGGATTGCAGCGCGACCTTGCCGGATTGCAGCTTCAGCGGAGATGAACTCAGGGGAACACTGCTCGCCTTGCCCAGCAGCAGAGTAGCCTCATCATCTTGAACCAGGTGGGCTTGGCCCCCACCCTTTGACTTGCTCCGGCAATCTCTGGCCCAATGCCCAAATTTCCCACAATTGTGGCACTGATCACCAGAGATGTCCCGCCCAAAGCCAGCTCCTTCCTTGGTGTCGCGGCCATTGCCACTGCCGCCGCACCCCCGTCCTCTTCCTTTGTTCTTTCCCGGCCACCACCGCTTGAACTGACACGCGAAACTTCGTGTTGCTCCTTCTGGTGAAGCGCGAGCCACTCCTCGACTGTGAGGAGCAACTTCCCGCTGTTGTCACTCGCAGAGCTCTGCTTGCTCCTCTGTTCGACTGCACGCAGGCGGCCAGTGACCTCGATTGAAAGGGTATCCAGATCGAGGAGAGTCTCCATTGACATGGCTGTGACAATCGATCAGGGACAACTTGGAGAAGCTTCTTGACCACCTCCGCGTCTGTGATTTTGTCGCCGAGAGACCGGAGGTTGGTGGCGATGCCGGTGATGCGCATAGAGAAGTCGTCAACATTCTCGTCATATCTGAAGCTGATCTCACCGAAGTCCCTCCGCAGCTTCTGTGCATTTGCTTCCCTCACCCGATTAACACCAACCCGCACGACCTTCACCGCGTCCCACGCAACTTTGGCTGAGTCCTTCACCGCCGGTGTCGTGAGCATCTCAGGAGGCATGGCGCGAAGGATCGCCACCAATGCCTGCGGTCCTCGCGGTAGTTAGTGTCGCCCGTCTCCATCACATCCCATAGCCCTTGCGCCTGGAGGTTGACACGCATCACCAGCGACCACTCTTGGTAGTTCGTCCTGGTGAGCATTGGGTAGACGACCGAGCTGGAAGACTCCTTCACCACGCGCTCAACGACGATGTCCCGCGCAACCAGCTCGCAGTGTCTGCCGCGGCGTGGCGGCGGAGACGACGAGCTATGGCGGCCTCGTGGTGGAGGCGTCCTCGACGGGTGGTTGATCGGAGCCGACATCAGCACCAGCACCAGGAACTCAACAAAGCTCTGATACCAAGTGTTAGAACACACACGAGCACAAGTGGAAACACAGGTTGTTTTGGTGCTGCAAAACGGCAGCGTTTTTCCTATCAACATGGCTTAACTGATAACAACAGACTGACTCCTAAAAACATGGCATGCCCCTTCACTATCTCGTGTGCCATCCCACACGTCCAGAGCATCTCATGCCCACGCACTCCCTACAAAACCTCAACTAACTCTGACTCTGCACAGCCAGCCACACACAACAGCTAACCATGCACACGACGCAACTGGAATTTAGGAACTAACTGAAAAAAAAAATCCTACAGCTATGCGCAGCAAGACTTATTCTCACAGCCAAGAAATGTCAACAGTAAGCTAAGATATTTCAAGATAGCAGCCTTCCAAAGGGCAATCTTAACAAAGTAAACATTGTTTTCATGTTTTGCTTTGACTGAAATAACAAACAAAAACCAAGAATATCTGTAATTCTCCACGAAACAAGGGAACAAATGTTGAAAATCACAACTAATTGAACCAATATAAGTCTCATTATTCCCCATAGGTTAACAGAGCAACGAGGTATGCGGTACTTCTGTGATGAAGGCAGAAATGGTGACAAACTTTCAAATATCGTGATGATTCTTACTTGGCTAATATCCGATCAAGTAATTCACCACCCTCGCATAATCTGTAAAAGACACATAACAGGGATTCCAATAGTATTACATTAATTTGTACATTTCCTTATAGATAAGTAAAGAACAAAGACTGAAAAAGATAATATGTTTGCAAACAATTTGATTCTTTCCAAACTTTATGTAAAATTTTTCTAGTGTATTGCAACATTATGCCAGTTTGCAAGCAACGTCACTCCCTCAACTACAAATGTGTAAATCAGAACCTAAAATCCTAAACATCTCAACTTCTTCAAGTAAATCATGCGCAGTTTTGAGAACAAGCATTAAGAAGCCTATTAACCTCTCTACATCAAGAGACTCTCAGAAGCTAAGACCATGCATGGTTCAAATCCCACATACTTAGATATGAAATCTCTACTGATTTGACAAACAATTAATGAGATTTTCCAAACTTACTCCATAACAATATACACATAGTTATCATCTTCGAATGCATTGTAAAAATGTACAACATTTTCATGCCCTTGTAAGGCCTTCAGTATTTTAACTTCTCGCTTTACATCTTCAACAGCAACAGGAAGAACCATCTGCGAGGAAAATTGTACATGAGAACTGAGAAGTAAATGGTATAAAAAGAAGTTAGTTCTCTACTTATGTTTATACTTGAATTCGGCACAACATACATTGAGTAACAAATATTGGAGCCTTGTGAAGGTGGTATTACCACCTATATGAATTGGAAAAGTAGTGGATTATTTTTTTTAAAAAAAGTGTCACCTTTATGATATGACCTAGATATGGTTACATATCAGAAAAGTATAGATTATTCTATTCTGAAAATGGAAAAAAATTGGATGATTCTATCTATTAATTTCGATATTGTTGATTTAGTTAGTTTATATATTCGTTCCATTTTTTACAAGAACAGTGTTCCAATTTTTGTTAGGAATATTGAAAGTTGACAGTTCGCCACTTCCAGAGGAATGAAATGAGGGAGCATGATCATTTCTTATATATTAAATGGCCTCTATCTTAGAATAAAGGAAAGAAAGGAGAAGAAATCCTCAATAAGGGCATTATGTCATTTCTATATACGCATCATAAATAGAATGAAAATAATGACTTGGCATGTTTGGAAACTAAGTATATTAGGTTTCATACATTTTTCTGTTAAATGTCATATACATTTAAGTGTAAGAATTTGGGTGGGCACTTATTTATTTATTTACTATACATACATACATTGCAATGGTGTGTATTGGAGAAAGTATGATATTATTATTGTTTACACATCTTGTTCCGTAATGGTAATGAATAAATTTATATATAGTACACGTGGCCACATTCCATAATCCATCCCTCTATGGCATATACCATCCCTTACCCTGATCCTTGCGAAATGCTTAGAGCCTTCCTTGCCACAATTAGCAGACACGGAAATCCAAAATCAAGACGTGCTCCCCTAAAAATACGCATACATGACAAATTAACAGCCTATTGCTAGAGCATCTGCACCCGCACGATTGCGGAATCTCAGCATCTTTCCGCAAAGACACGTGCAAAACACAAAGCGGCACCGCACAGAGTCTCGGCCAGGCTAGGCCAGCTGGCCGAATCGGCGGAGGGCGCGGCCCCTCAGGTCAGCGATACGACCACGAGAACCCCCCACACCCGCTTTGACCCTACCTTGCTCTTGTCGATGCGCTTGACGGCGACGCGCTCGCCGGAGCGGCGGTCCACGGCGGCGAAGGTGTACCCGAACTGACCGTGGCCCAGCAGCTTCCCGAGCGCGTACCGCGCCTCGAAGTCCTTCTCGTACTTGAAGTCCGTCCGCTTCCCGCAAGCCACGATCCCCCTGCCGCCGCCGCCGCCGCAGCCCTTATTCCCCGCGCAGTCACCGCCGGCGGGGTCGGCGTCCCGGGCGGCGCTGGAGGAGGTGCACAGGCCCATCGTCGGCGGCGGCGAAGCCCGCTATTACCATCAATGTCGCGGCTGCCGCCGTGATCGGGAGCGGTGGCGCGGGAGGACGGACGGAATCGGGGGGTCAAAGCAAGAGGAGGGAGGAGACCTTGGTGTTTGGGAACTCACTGATGCGGCTCGCTCGCTTGCTAAGCTTATATTAAGGGCAATAAAATGGCGGTGCCCGCGAGGTGTACGCTTGGAGCGAGATGTATGGATGACGTGTGGGGACGGGCTCGGTGGGGCCACGCGACGGTGGGGACGAGTGGGGGTGGGCTGAGTTTGGTAGGGGAGTGATGCGTGACGTGGAGCGGGAAACGGGGAGGAAAGGAGGCGGACGCGATCACGCGAATCAGTGTGGGTCGTTGGCGACTTGGGCCACGACCATTAGACGATTTAAAGTAGTAGAGAAGAGATGTATATTTCTACAAGCTACAAAATCACATAATGAACAGCGCAAAACATAATGAATGAGAGAATAAGAAGTAATCCCTATCTATTGCCAACCATATGAATTTCTTTTTCGATCCCAAAACACTGAGCCCATTGTTATTAAAACCTGACTATACTAGTAGCTTATCTCCTTTTTTTTCTTCGATTAATAAAATGGTGAGTAGCTTCTGATCTGCAACAAGTATATGTGAAGAGGAGTCGGTTAAAAGTTAGCTGATTTACATACTACTGCTATATGACCCAAAGATCTTGAGTGAATTGCAATTGCAAAGGATTACCCCTGTGGGGAGGCAAAGCTCCTCAGAGAAGGAGGACGCGGCCACAATAGGATGGCTGTACTGGGCCAAATGGTGCCTCTGTTCCATGACCTGAGATGGCATCCTGCAGGCGCACAACCATAGAACTTGTTAGACAAAAGACCCGTCGACACTTCCGGTACCCCAATTCAATCAGATCAAAATAAAATTGGTGATTCTGCTGAATGCATCTTTGAGTCAAGCAAAATGACCAATTGGGGCAATCCCGTGAGAAGGAATTCAGACTACAGAGCAATCGAGCCAAGAGGAAGCAGCAAATTGTAAAGCAAGCTCCCAAGGTCAAAGCTTTCAAATCAGAACAGCTAGATTTGACAAATCGGAGGTGGGAGGGGGGATCCACAAATTCCAAACGAAATGTTCAGTTTCCTAATAAAACAGCGCAATAAGATGTGGAATTTTGGCTGCTGGGGTTGGGGCGTTCGTGTGGGCGACCAGCTAGCTAGCTCTCGCACCCGTCGCCGCCGCCGCCGCCGCGGGCGGCGGCCTCGCCCTGGCCGCCATGCCCTCCAGCTCGCGTGCCCCTTCACCTCCACCTCTCCAGCGCCCTGTGCCCCCCAGCCCCAGCTCTCAATCCGCCCCCCTGCGCAGATCTGTTCTGTGGGTCTCCAGATCTACCCGCGGGCAGTGCCGCCGATGGATCTGCCGCTGGATCTGCCGCAGGACATACTAGATCTACCGCAGGACACCCCCGACATCCTCCCTCCACCTCCGCCTCGGACGCTGCTGCGCTCCTGCTTGAAGCACAAGAGGAGCTTCGCTTCGGTGGTGGCCAGGGGCTGCCAGGCATTGAAGAAAGTGCGTTTTGCCTCCCCCTACACTCCGCCGGCCCAACAACCGCATTCACTCCAGGCGTCGTGCGTTATGGCGGCCGCGCCGTCCTGCGCTGTTGCCACTCCGGTCGAAGCTCCCTGGCAGCGGGTCACCTCCAGGCGTCGCGCCAAGCCCAGACACCAGCCCTGCATTCATGGCGGCGAACGCAACGCTCACTCAAGCCGCCTTCACTTCGCCAACA
Source organism: Raddia distichophylla (assembly GCA_005191435.1). Taxonomy (NCBI): domain Eukaryota; kingdom Viridiplantae; phylum Streptophyta; class Magnoliopsida; order Poales; family Poaceae; genus Raddia; species Raddia distichophylla. Next base: position 392,706 of record SPJY01037954.1, on the reverse strand, counting down.
ACCAGAGACGTTGCTTCCGCCTCCACTCCGTTGCCGCCGCTGTCTGCGAAATGGCCATAAAGCCTCTGCCTGCAGTGCCCGTCTAGCTCCGGCACGCCCCCGCTCAACACCCCCCGCGCCACCCGCAACCACGCACTGCTCCCTCATGGCCCGCGGGGATCCTGCGAACCGTCCCCGCCGCGGCACTGGGGTCCTCCTCCGCACGCCCGCCATGCTCGAGGCGGCGGCTGCCATCGACGCGCGCTGGGCGGTGGTGTCCATCCACGCCGGTGGACAGGCCGACCAGGAGCGAAGCCGCGACGCGGTTCGTATGGCGGCCTTCTTCGCCGGCCGGGTCGCCCGAGGCCACGACGAGCTTGTCATCGCCAACCACTACCCGGAGCCATTCATGGTGCGCTTCCCCACCCCCGAGCACCGTGAATGCGCCCTCCGCCTAGGTCGCTTCACTCACGGCGCCCTGGAAGCGACCTTCAAGCCATGGAGGCCTCATCTTTGCGAAGATCCCACGCCGGTCAGATACAGAGTGAGCCTCTGCCTCGAGAACGTGCCGCTGTTTGCTTGGAATGAGCAGACGGCTCGCTCGATCATCGGTGCGGCCGGCACGCTCCAGGCCATCGAAGACCGCTGCCTCAGCCCGGCTCGCGACATCACCAACTCCCTCAACATCTGGGCTTGGTGTGCAAACCCCGACCGCATCCCCAAGGTGAACTACCTCAGCATTGTCGACACTCCGACCGGCGCCGCCGCCGAGCGCCATGTCAAAACAGCGTCCACCACCAAGGTGTTCATCCACCTCGACACCATCGAGGACTACTCTGCCGGGCCGTTCGGCCGCGCCCGCGTCTCCTACCCGGTTTGGGAGTTCGGCCGTGCGGATGGCGATCTCCCTCCCCCACCTCCACCACCAGGCATCGCCCACCCGCGGCCTCCACGCTACGACAAATCCGACGACGACGCCGACACTGACATCAACCCCCGTCACCGTCGTCGCTCACGCTCTCGTGTTGCGAGGACGGCCCGCAGCGTGGTGCGAAGCTTCTCCGTCATGGGCCACCGTGGCACCGCCTCCCCTTAGGGACGTCGTGATGACGGCCAGTCTAGTGGCAACCGCCACCGGGCGCTCTCCCCTCCACCGGTCACCAACCGTATCTGGGAGAATGTTCGGGTAAGGGTCCCCCCTTCACCGAACTGTGTCCCCCCTGCCTCGACACTCAACCCGCGCCGCCCCCTGCCTCCACCGCCCCCTCTACAGGCGCCTTCGATCCTGGGGCCCCACCCTTCCTCATTGCCCCCCTCACTTGCCTCGCAGGATGACTCCGTCTCCCCGCCGCCGGCCAGTCCGGTGTCGCTGCCTGAAGATGCTTGCGGCGTGGGCTCAGCGCCATCGGGCAGCGCGCGGCACCTGCACCGCCACCTGGGCAGTGCCGCTCTCATCACCCTCCTGATGGGCCACGGTGCTGTTGCCTCCCCGTCGCGATCGGGGGCAACTACGCCCCTGGGCCTGGGAAGGGCCGCGGTGCTGCCCCGCGGTTGCGCGCCACTCCAGGAGAGAGGCCACGCCAACGCCCCTGCTCCCTCCCATCGCGCTTGGTGGCGCCAACGCACACTACCACCGTCGCCGCCAACGACAGCAGTGCGTCCGCCAACCCGGTCACGGAGCAACACCCGGTCAGTTCTCAGGCTCCCCCTTCCGCAATCAACAGCGCGGACCTCCTCATCAACCACCATTTTGCCCCACCACCTCCTCCGCTTCTGCAGGTTACACGCGCCTCACGCACGCGCAGGCCTACCCCCCTGAGGCGCAGCGCCCGACTCGCCACACGCAACGAGGGAAAGCTCCATTCGGAGACCAGGGCCAAGAAGCTTCTCGTCCGCAAGCTTCAGCCCTGGATTGCGGCATGCTCACGCTCCCCCAAGATCCAGCCGAGCGACGGCGACGCCCTCAGCTCCCTCTTCGCCGTAGAGCTCCCGGTCGGCGCCGCTGAAACGGCCGCGGCGCTCGCGGACGTCCTGCTTTCCGGCCCGGCCGACGCTGCCGGCCCAGCTGGCGGCCCAGATGCCGGCCCAGAGGTGATCCAGGCCGCCACCGCGCCCAGCCTAAGCGCGCCTGTTCAGGCCTCTGCCTCCGGGCCTTCGCTGGCTGATGGGGGCGGCTCGTTGGACCTGGGCGCGGAATTAGTGTGTCCCCCAGTGTCATGATGCGACGTTCGAACAGCGGCTCTACCCATCCGATGAGGATGGCTTTTGGTCCTTCCATAGCGACGTCTCACTTTTGTCGGGGCCTCCACCCCCTTTTTGCTGTAATGATTGCCCAAAACTGTTTAAGGGCGCCTATGTGGAACTGCTTATGGTCGATGTGCCCCTACACATCTATTAGCCCTAATTGTCGCATGTCATCTCTTTTTAAATCAATGAATGAATGACTGGTGAATATCGGTTCACCGTTCCATGACTAGTCGCCAGAAGATTTGTTTAGACCTAAACAAATCTAAGCAGGTTTTACCCATTAGGTGGGGTTAAAATTGTTACCACACTATTCTTAGGCTAACAAGGATATGGCTTTCAAGCAGTCATAAAGGCTAGTTGATACAAGGACAAGCATGTATAATTATAACATGATTAACAATTGGACAGGTTAATAAGCATGCACTTTTATAATAAACAACATAGTTTGGAAAAACTGGGTAATGAACATGATTATATCGATGTTAATCCGCATTAGGGAAAGTCGCAATCTTTCCCTAATACGGGTAAACATCTATAAGAGTTAACTCGCCTTGGTCCAGTGGAAGATTTTCCTTGGTATCGCCGAACCTCCTCGAAACCGGTTACGTCTATTACCGATAAACTTCCATAAATAACCAACAGTGCTGAAAAGACATGATGCATGAATGCAACAACACTTTCGTTCGACGATCCTATTTCACCCTAAGGGGGATCTTGTCGATAGTTCGGCAAACGGTCATGCCATGCATGATATGCAATTGCTTGTACGCACTAGTAACGAGCCTAAGTAGGCTACCTTAGTGTCTCTTCGATAATCTCACATACTGAGAGAATTTCATGAGTAACTATAAGGGGTAGGCTTTATAGGGTTGCGATATGACGCCATCAAAGTCATGCGACTAAAGATAATAGTGCATGAAATGCTTTGGATTAGAATGTGTCGTGTTCCCGATTAAGTTCCCTTACCGAGATTTAATCATATGTTTGAAAATATATAGTCGTACTCATTATGTTTTGGATTCAAGTGAGAGCTATGATAATCCAATTTACCTGGGTTATTCTCGTTCATTATTTAGGATACCCAACTTAGATAATTAGGGAGAATTCGTTGAACTAGGCTAGACATGTCTTGATCACCTTACGATTGATCACCTTACGATAGACTGGTTGGCAAGTCAAGTGGGTGCATTATATAACTAAGGCAACTAGTAACGACATAGTGTCAAAATTATACTTATTAGGTCGATTGTTTTCTTATTTATGTACATAGGAAAATTTATTCCGATTATATTACATAAGCTCAATATCAGCCTTCTTATTAATTGTCATGAACTCTTACAGGACAGGGTATACCGTATCTTAGCCTACGCCTTTATCAATGGAGATTAGTTTCTAGCTTACGAATGAATTCTAGGTGTATGATATTTTATACACTGGGCAACTATCCTGTGGGTTCTATCAACTTTTAAAGATGAACATTCACCTCAGAGATCTACCTCATATATTCTTAGGTCTAAGGATCTATTCTAAGTTTGAAAGGTTATTGCATGTCTAAAGACGTTTCCTTAGGGTTTTAATAAGCTACGCATGACCTTAATTAATAGGGCTCTAGCCTTGTTCTCGCATATTTGATACTATTTAACATTCTAGAGCTTATAACATTCCTTTTTCGGGTTTGTAAGAGTATATTATATTTTATATAATTCTTCGCATTTTTGTAACAATTATAGTTTTTATTAATAAGCAAGTCATTTCGAATTACTTTCTACATAGAGAAGTACTGCCTAGGTTCACTAATTACTTAATCAGAGGAAACCTATGAACCGTGCTTAGGTTAAATAATGTCTCTAATATTCCTTAGTATTAACCATAATTTATCTAGGAATTTAGGAGGTATCTACGAGTTTTTAATAAATTATGGAAATAAGAAAAGTTGTCACTAAGTTTAATATAATTTTATTATTCCAAAATTTCCCAGTATACTTATTTACTTTGATATTTTTCCTAGGTAGTAAATTCCCTTGCAGCATTTGTGTTCCTTGGTTTATATAAATGACCTAAGATAATGACAATTTGTCAATATACCCTCCTAAGGGTCTACATGGAATTGATAAGGCATTTTCTTGATTTTCATTATATATAAAGTAATTAGTAGACTTTATGGTGATTTATTATAATTTCCCAGGGTCAGCACTTATTTAATTCATGGAAATCATTAATCCTTTCCAAGAGTTTGCCAAATCCTTTCTCTAATAAACTTATTTGGCAAGAATTACATATTTATGGTTGCACCAAATCTTTAAGGCACTCGACCACTTTAATTTATGTTATTAATATGATTTTATTATATCAGATTCCCTATTTCATAATAAAAGTTCACATAATTCTATTTAAGAATTTCCTAGCTAGGAATTCTACATATCGCTATCAAATAGTGTCAAAAATTAATCCTAGGGGTTGATTGCGTAAATAAATTCTATATAACAAGGCCCTAACAGACCGTTCCCTAGTGCGTCCACGTCGACGCCTTGCCTTCGCGTCGCCACATCACCGAGCAGTCCGCGGCCATCCGATCGTCTTGTCAAGTAAGATCCAGCCGTTCAGGCTAAATTAGTCTTTAAAACCAATAAAATTGGCGAGCTGCACGGCAAGGCGCGTGCTTCGGTGGCTTGGTTCGCAAAGGCAGCTATCGCTCCGCGGCCTGCCGTCCGAATCTTGCTCCAGCGCCCGCAACGCTGTTTTTTGCCGGATTGCGGTTGCGACGCGTTGCGCCACCCGTGTCTCCGCCCCGGCCCATCTCCATTTTCCTCTCCACCCCCAGCGCCGCCTCTTCTTTCTCCAACCGCCGCTGTCGGCACTCCGTCCCCTCCTCTAGTGGAGGTGTTGTCCTGTCCATCTCCCCTCTCTCCGCCGCCGTCCCATCCCCCTCTCTCCGTCGGTGCCGTCCTCTTCTCCTACCCATCTTCCTCCTCCAGCCAGCGCCACCTCCCCTTCCTCCAGCTGCCGCCTGCCGCGCACCTCTTCTCCTTGGCGATGCGGACGCCCCCCAGCACGCCGCCCCTCTGCTCCTTGCCGACGCCGCCCAATCCCGTTCGCATCCTCCGTCCGACGCTTTATTTGATTTAGACCTAATAGCCTGTGAGGATAGTATGCTTCTTTGCAAAGATCTTCACTTCAGCAAGTAGATTAGTAATTTTCCTCTGTTTTTTTTGGAATCCAGATTGGCAAAGTTCTTTTACTATTCGTTGAATGGTATCCACGTCTGCTTCCTATCTAAGCTAATATAATTCCTTGCCTTCTTGTGCTATTTCTTTTGATTTGCCTTGTCTCTTCTTTTCTCTCGGTCGGCGATTTATTTCATTTAGACCTAATAGCCTGTGAGGATAGTATGCTTCTTTGCAAAGATCTTCACTTCAGCAAGTATATTAGTAATTTTCCTCTGTTTTTTTTGGAATCCAGATTGGCAAAGTTCTTTTACTATTCGTTCAATGGTATCCACATCTGCTTCCTATCTAAGCTAATATAATTCCTTGCCTTCTTGAGCTATTTCTTTTGATTTGCCTCGTCTCTTCTTTTCTCTGTGTCTTTTTGTAATATATTTGGACAGATAAACACATGTACTCCATGTCGATTAGTTGTATTTAATTTTGTTTGTAATCTGTGATTTCAGACCCAACAACACTGGCAAAATTTTAACAAAATTATGCTAGCTTTTGATACAGGATATAGTTGTTTCAGTTTCTGATACAGAATATAGTTGCTGAAATGTTGTCAGGTGATTGAGCATCTACTCCGAACACTGTATCAAATACAAGTTGAATTGTGCCTCTGATCTTCTGAATATTGTTTAGTTCTACCTTTCTGACTCGTTGGAAACCTGCTTTCAGACCCAACAACACTGCGAAAATTTTAACATTATGCTATCTTTTGATACAGGATATAGTTGTTTCAGTTTCTGATACAACATATAGTTGCTGAGATGTTGTTAGGTGATTGAGCATCTACTGTGGACACTGTATCAACTACAACTTGAATTGTGCCTCAGATCTTCTGAATATTATTTAGTTCTAGCTTTCTGACTCATTGGAAACCTGCTTTTTTATAACCTTGTCAGATACAAGTACTATTCATTTACTTGTGACCAGTTGCATGATTCTTTTGGAATACTTTAATCCTCTACCGAGCTAGATCTGTATTTGCTAAATGACTTTAAGTGAATTATATTTTTTGTATTTATAGGATTATCTAATTTTGATTTACCTTATTTAAAGAATGTGTGAAAGTAACATGAAAGATATTGCCTCACCTAAAAGAAAAAAGAGAGAGGCGCAAAAGTACAGAGAGTCTGCCCTCTCCTGTGCCAACCAATCCCTAGCTCATATTGGTACACCCCAATGCTTTGCATGTCATTCTTAAAATCTGGTGAAAGAAAATCTATGTAAATATTGATGATGTCTTCTTTATAAGTGGCTCACCATTGCCTTTTCTTCTGATAAACTTGCATATTGTTTATTTCCCCCTCCATTTTCAGGCAAAAAAAATTCCTTGCTCGCGTTTGCTGATCATTTGTCCAACACACTGTATATTTTTTTTATGAAGGAGAAATGCATATGGAGATCACTCATTATTGATGAAACTATAGACGGTGGAAATTCATTATGTTGAAGAACCTGTTTCAGGTTACTTGCAAGCTACTATGAACGTTGTCCTCCTTATTTATGTCTAAATCAGTCATCAAATTCTTATAATTGTGAACAGGTTTCTCTGCCCCTTATGCAGATTGAACTTATATATATGTGACAAATTAATGTGTGGTCTCTTGCAGCAACGCCATCCATGAGCGATACTTGGTAGGTCACATTTACTGCAAATATTTACGGCTAATGACCATTGGTTGCATTTGTCATATATACACATATGTTTGCGGCAAATGGCCATATAAAGCAATTGCATTTAGTTTTATTTGTTACATTTGTCATATATAGATATGTTTTGCTTAGTCCATTTCCCTTCTTTGGAGTACTTTGTTAATGTTTCATTTGTCATGCATAGATATATTCTGCTTAGTCCATTTGCCTTCTTTGGAATACGTTGTTTAATCAATATAGAGGCATAGTACCTATGTCCATGTGTCTTTCTGTTTTGGATTTTTTCATTCACTGATTCATTTCGTTCACTGATTCACTGCATAAGCTCTTTGATTGATTTTTTATGCAGGTTTCATATGATTTATTTACGCATAACGCACACATGGATACAACACTGTTTATTGGCTGTTGCGTTGCCTGCACCACTGCTGTTCATATAGATAACGTTTGGGTGTGTGCAGCTTGGCTGAATTGCCTGGCCATTTTTACGGCAGGAAACGATTACCAGGTCAATTCTGGTTATGCTGTCCCTCTCATTTTTGCGGCAACTGTGTTTTTTTTGGGCTGCAAAACATATTCCTTGTCAGTTTAAGGTCTTTCCATTTTTTATTCCGTTTTAGACATATCCTATTGATCTCTTAGTTTTTTCTTTATCGTTGTTAACACAACTGACTGAGACAGCTATTGTTCTTGGTGATTTACCTCATGATATTATGGCTACTGATTTTTTGGGTGCATGCAGCATTCCATACAACATTTCATCGAATTGTTCGTGTAAATGTGTTTCTCCAACAAGTATAATATATGTGGACATAAATTTGTAAATTAGTATACCGAATTGCTCAGCACAATTGTCGAGGCTTACATCAGATATGAGTAGGCATGTCATATTTTTGTAATGCGTGAATTGGTTCCTTCTATAGACCTGTTGTAGTATGCTAATACAAACCATTGTGGATTTGCACAATTATACGGCTACATTTATTTTATGTTGCATTATTTTATAAGCTTTGTTGGACCACATAATAAAATAACAATACAAATGTTTATAGAACAACGCAGTGTGTAGGTTATGTATACAAGGCAAAGCATATGTTATATATGCAAGGCAAAACTATATTTCCATTTTATATTTTTTTATCATGGAGTGATGCACCATAGGTGCGCAGCCATTGCTAGTATTTTTATAAAATCCAGAACAGCCTCATCTAATTGTCTAAATTTTTCCAGGATTTTTGGGAACCACTAGGTATTTTTAATAATTCTAAAACTCTTTCTTTATTTACATATTGAGTTAAACTCACGGAAAAATCGGTAAACAGTTGCAGGCAATCCCAGCGGACGAATCGGCCTAACTACTCCTTTTGGTCCACGGTCCACGCGCTCCCACCCGCGCCTACCTACGGCGGCCAACGCCGAAGGTGCATTTTCGCGGGGCTTCATCACACCGGGTTGGCGCCGAGCCCACTTGCGCTTCCACCAAACCCGACATGTGGGCCAAAGGTCCACTGTTAGTGGCCCTACGCTTTGCAGTCACTACACGAGAGCGAAGCGATAACTGTCCAGGAGGGCCCACATGTCATCGACTTAGCTTGCTACCGTCCTCACGGATCCTAAAGCAAATCCGACGGTCGCTGGTCATCGTCTTCCTTTGTCTAGGTGACGTGGCCGGTGGCGACTGCGCGCGCCGCGGCGGCGCTACGGCCACGGTCTGGCCAATGCCGTGCGCGATCAGACACCTATGACTCCTAGCATTCCTAGGGGTGCTTGCGCCGAGGCCGGAGACGGCCGGACGTGGCGACGCGACGAGCGGTGGCAGAGCCGAAGGCTCGCCGGTGACACCGAGCCGCGATACAAATCTACGGGCTATGAAGGTAAGCGGAGAGTGAGGGGTGGTGTAGGAGGTGCTTACCGAGCCGGCAGCCGAGCGTGGGATGGGTCGTAGGTTGCTGGCACCGAGGGCCCCGGCAGCGTCCGAAACAGGAGCGTCATGGGCGTGGCGCTACCGGGAGGCACCTCTGAAATTGGTCGAGGGGAAACTTTAGCTATGCTCTTAGGAAGCTTCGGATGAGAGGAATTCCTCAGGGACGCACCCGATCGACGGGGTTGCTCCGGCGACGCTTCGGGGGTTTTTTTGGGGGAAAACAGAACAGCGGAGCCGAGGGAGGTTTCTGGCTTCGCTTAAGTGGGTGGCAGAGAGGGAGTTGAGTACTGGAGTGGTTACAGGCGTGGCGAGGGTGTACTTGCGATGCGACGGCAGCGGGCACATGGACGGCGTGCAGCTTGGCGCGGCGGAGGTAGGGCACCATGGTCATGCTAGGGCTCCTAGCCTTTTGACTGGTGAATGCCTGGCTTTGATGATGGCGCATGGAACAAATCGCTCAAAGAGATTTTGGGGGCTTTGCCCAACGGTCCCTTGGCCATGATCCGGCGGTCCAAGCTCCTAGGACCGGTCGTCGGCGAGGAGAAACGCGGCCCCTTGATTCGCGCCCAACCAGTGATCGACACAGTGGCGTACCAGGTGCTGGGCGGCGAGCTCGGACGCGACGAGACCGCGACGTGCACACGGCAGAGCGGCAACGGCACGCACGGCGGTGGTGAGCAGAGGAGCAAGCGTCCGAGGCGCACGGGAGAGAGAGAGAGAGAGAGAGAGAGAGACGCCCGAAAGCTTGAATTCAAACGATATTTTGAATTTCACCAAAAATTTTTTGATTTGCCCAAAATTGGGATGCTACAGCCGTGTTGGAAGAGTAATGTCCTAACCGGTAAGAGCATGAACATCAGGCGCTGTATCAGATGCCGGCCGGTGTCAACGCGCGAGTGCGCGCGCAAGAATTTTAAAAACGCCTGTCTGCGTAGCGGGCAGGCGGGATGGTGCGGGTTATGGCGTGATGCAGGCCAGGGAATACGTACTATGCTGTTCATGCTCTAAGCTTCCGGATTAGATTCCTGTTTTATGGTGATGAAGAAGTTAAAAACCGGGAACTAGGGGTTAAAATAGTTCGGATTGGATAACGGCTACACCAGCTTCGTTTCCACATGTTTCCACGGGTTCATATTCTGATACAGATTCCTATGATACAAACATGAATACGAACCATCTCGAAATTGAAACCAGGTTGAATACGAGTCGAACCAAGTACGATCACAAATATTTTATGAAAACATTGAAAACCCGTTTGACCAAAAATAATTATGACAAACAAGTAATTCAACTGACCAGGATATTCATAAATTTAGACAAAATATGGTGTGATAACTAATGACTGTTGAGAGCACATGGCAGCATGACATATCGCCTGGTACCAATGAAAATAGGGGCAATACCGATGAAATTATATGGGCTGTTTGGTTGTCTGCATTCTAAAAGTTTTGCATATACAGATACAAAATAAGGTATTTGGTTGCCTTCTCACCTATCTAGACCAGGCTCTCCAGATGCAATTACCCCATCCGAACCAGACTCTGGAGATACGACCAAATTGAGCGTTTTCCTAGAGCCAGGCTTTGCAGATGCAGCAACGCATAGCTGGAACAAGCACCGACCCCATGCTGACGACGAACACCTTTGATTCATTTTTTTGCTATATCTTTTAATTAGTATCTCCGATTACTTAACCTATTTCAAAAATAGGTTCCCTGACATTTTTCAAACAAAACTAGACAACACTTGTCATATAAATTTCAAAAATTTAAGATTTTCATTTCTTAATTTATTTATTTATGAGACTTTCTTTTGAATTTTTTATTTTTGTATTTGATTTTTTGTTACGTTGATTTTCTAGAATTTATTTTTAAATATGTTTCATCCCTATTTTAAAATTCTCCATTTCATTCTCTCCTTAGTGCAGTTAACCAAACAAACATCTCTACGCAGCCTGTACAACCTCATACAACTAAACAAACAACAACCATTTGGATCATCTCAGCCTGGCTCCAACCAGCCTGGTTCAACTGAGAAGGCAACCAAAGAGCCTAATAGTAATTTTGTTGGTTTGCCGATGAAATTAAACTGACAAAATCTGGGCGACAAAATTAATAACGGTTTCGGTGGCTGCCGATGAAACTATAGTAATTTCATCAGTTTTTTCTGGCCGATGAATTCTAGCTTAGCCGACGACAGGCCAGGTGAGAAGGTGACCTGGCAATGGTAATTTCGTAGTCCTGGGCTGATCAAATTATGCTCGAGGTAATTTCGTTGGCCGAGGCCGATAAAAATTACCGGAGAACCAACCGGCTGGGTTTCCAGCTCCAGTAATTTCGCCAAGCAAAGCCGACGAAAACAAACATTTTTTTGTTAAAAAAACTAGAAAATAGAACTAAAAAATCACAGCAATTAACAAGAAAACCACAATAATTCATAAGCTCAATTTCATCACAAATAGACCACATCACAATTTGTTGCATTATTATCACAGCACAACACATACAACATACATCATTCTTGCAGACATAGTCCATTGGCTCATACAGAGTCTAAAGTTTAAGTTACACACAACCTACGTCACAAAGTTGACCAAACACATCCTATGTTCGAGGAGAGTGAGAACCGCGACAGCTATCTACAGCATCGCTGACCTCCGGAGTTTAGGAATTGATTGATGGAAGGAGTCCCTGAAGCACTAGCGGCGTTCTCGAATGGGCAGCAGGAGGTGGTGTTAAAAAACCCTAAAACATTATAACGGAAAAATTGTGTGAACGTGAAAATGGAAAAGTTTAACAAAATAGAAATGCAATATGAGGTAGAAACTAAATTACCGGTTGTGGCGTTTGGAAAACATGGCCACAGGAGGCGGCGGGGGCTGAAATTCAGGCATTTCAAAGTTGGCACAAAAATGAGCACGGAACATCACCTAAAAGAAACAAAATAGTAGAAAATATCTATCAATTATAGCTTGATAGCAATTTGATGTCGTAAGAGACATCTAATGGAAGATTACAAAAAAATTACACAACTAAGAAGTTTGGTGCACATCTTAACCATATAAATCAGTTTTCATCCATTATGAAGGTAACAAGACTAATAGAGAAATTTTAGTCCTAAAGTATCATACATTCAATGAATTAGAGAGAAACATCAGGTGCTCTATTCCTATGCACTTATGATTTGTTTATATTCAGATTTGAAGCCTTCTGTCAGAGCAACAACCTTTGAACATAACTTTGGTTGTATCCTGGAAACAGCCTGTCGAATATTTTATAGAATGATTATTTCTGTCATATAAATCGGCCATCAACAATGATGTAGTAATTTGATAGTTTATTAACTATAGGAAAAAGTGCCGATTTGGTCCCTCAACTATACCTGCTGGACCACTTTGGTCCCTGAACGCGAAATACCGGACTTGGTAAACCCCAAACTACTAAAACTGGACCAAATTAATCCTTTGACCGGTAAGCAGGGCGGTTTTCAGGATTTTTTTTGCAAACGTGGCATAGTTTTGCCTATATGGCTGCCACATGGCAGCCACATCCTTTCCATCCCCCCTCTCTCTCCTAATATTGTAAATGATAGGGGTAGGGGTCCCGATCTTTCGATGAGAGAAGGATAACTACGATCTGGTAGGAGTCGATATTGACGGCCCGACTACAACCGTCCAGGACGTTGCGCCTTAGCAACCGGTACACCAACTCCAGATGGTTATTGACCTCGCCGGAGCGCGATCAACCTGACCACGAAGGTCCTTGAACCTGCAAGCGATCGAAGAACTAGCAAGAACAAGATGAACAAGAAATTCACTTGCAGATATGCATTAAGATCTCACAGATAATATCACAAAGGTGGGGTTTTGTAACGATAAATAGGCGGTCTAACCGACACGCATGAATACCGGTATGTAGCAAAGGCTAAACATAAACTAAACAAAACCCAAGTTACAAATGAGGGATAGCTATCTATTTATAAGCCATTTTAGGTCGGTTTGCTACAGTGCAGTTACAGTAACCGACCTACTACAGTGCTGCTACAGTACACGCCGTGGTTGCTACAGTTCATGAGGCTAGATACATTGTATTCTTGCGTTACATGTGAAGCTAGATGGAATGACTCCGAAGGAATTCAGAGGTGAGGCTGGATCCGTTGGAAAGATCTCGTCGTGGGCTTCTCCGTGGATACCAAGAACGTCCAAAACGGAGTTCGTATGCAGTCTCGGAGTCTGTTGAAATGCCGGCTGCGCGTTGATGGTCGAACTAGAGTATAATTCGAGTTTGGCTTGTAATTTGGTTTTCTTGTGAGCCTCCCTCTGACCGATGTGACTTGTATGCATTGTAGATATGATAGAGGTGGAGATACACCTTCTTGAATACGCCATCACATATAGGAGGCGGCCAAGGTGGTGGCTTAACTGCGGGAGGTGACGACGCCAAATCCATTGACCAACTGTGTGATCATCCTGGCTGAGGTGGAGATCGATGAGGCGATGTAGATGAAAGCATCATTGTAGAAACGGGCTTGATCATATCTATGCCGAACATGGTCTCATCAGTAAATATCTCTCTCCTCTCACTTTCCTCTCAATCTCTCGCTCTCTCTCTCACAAGGACGGCCACTACCTCCCTCTTGCCACCGAGCACACCGCCCCCGCCCTCTCACCATCGCCCCGGCGAGCACGCCACCGCCCCCTCTCGCCGCCGAGCACGCCGCTGCCCCCTCTTGCCGCTGGGCACGCCGCCCCCGCTCTCTCACCGCCGCCCCGCCGAGCACGCCGCTGCCCCCTCTCTCCGCCGAGCACGCCGCCGCCCCGCCTCTCAGCCAGATCTAGATTCGGCAAGACGGTGGACCGATGAGGTTATCTGCGTCCTCAACGCCACCCTCTGGCGCATGCCAACATCCGCCCTTGCTCCATGCCAGCGGCGACGAGCGAGGCGGCTGTTCGGTGAGATGCGAGGAAGGAGAGAAGCACAGCGGCGTCTGAGACGGTGGCACATCGCGCGAGTGGCGGCGCACGGTGAGCGAACCATCAACGGCCTCCAGCACCGCCGCCTGCCTCCGGCACAGGGCCGGTCCTGGCATTTTGGGACCGTGGCGAAAACTTATATGGAGGCCCCATCCACCTCCTCATATATATATATATATATGTCTATTGTGGAGACCCCGGGAGAACCCCGAAAATACAACTGTCCAAGATTTCAGTTGCATTTCGAAATAGTACAAACATCCAAACTTTATTTCATAACTAGAGTTATTTTGCAATGTGGCTTACAATTTTTAATACACCTCCAAAAATTACACTTCAAGCCCACAGGCATGGCTCGAGTGTAGGATAAACTACACCAAACTCTTCCAAGTCTTCAAACGAAAAGTCTTCTGTTGAAAAAAAAGGACCTACCCAAAAGAAGGGTAGCCCGCAAAAACAACGGGTAAGCACTTACGTCCTAACAGGTTTCCATATGCAAGCCTATTAACTAAATGCAAGGTTTTAACAAAATTGACAGGGGGATTTAAAAATATAGACTTAATGCATATTTTTATAATAGTTTTTAGAAAAATCCTATATTTTGCCAATTCTTTTCTAAAATATTTTTAAAAGAGATTTTTGATAAAAACCTGACTTTCAAAACTGACTCTAGACCAGACCAACAACAACCTTACAACCACACCTCTAACCTGATTTATGTCAATATTTAGAATAGGCATCACCCCTGCGATACAACATCATATCCCAGAAGTATGGTCCATCGATGATTTGCTTTTAACGACTGCAGAATCTACCCAGTAATGATTTAAAATGATCATTTGGACAAAAATAATTAACTAGAAAATAAATGCATAATACAATATTAGGGAACATCAAACTTGCCTGGTTCGGCTAAATCTTCGATGTCTGCACTATTGCCCTGATATTCCTGCTCGGCTGATCCGGGGGCTATAAATTTGTTTTCTACACGATGGAGGAGGGGAAAAAGAGAGAGAATTTAATAAAAAGAAAAAGAAAGATGCATGGATCATGAATGCATGTAATTGTTTTTGAAAAAGTTTTTTTTAAAGAAAAAGGTTAGGGTTGACTAGGATGATGGTTTGTATGATTTGGGAAATCTCTGAAAAATTTTATAAAAAGAAATGGTGATGGGGATTTTCGGCATTACTCCAGATGGAAGGTTAATTTTGGCATTATTTTGGTAAATCTCCGGATAGCAAGAATTTATGAACGTGTACGTGGAATAAGTGTGGATCAACGAATTTCCAGAGATCGGGGTCGACGACAACAGAGTTATCGGAGTTCCGAGATGGAAATTGTTGAAGATAAAAGGTGAAAATCTTGAAAATAAATTTTAAAGGAAATATTATGATGAAATATTTTTATTTGGAATTTTGGGATTTTTGGAAAGCAGGAATAAATTTTAAAAGCGTTTTCCTATAGAAAGAGAAGGAAAACATTTTATTTTCAGAATTTTTAAACTGAAAAGGGACATTTTATATTTTTACAAAATATTAGGATGAATTCTGGATTTTTGAGAATTTTGGTAGAATTTTTGGAAGGCATTTGGTAATTTATGTAAAATGGGAAAGCTATTTCTGGAAGTTTAAATAAAAAGAGAAAATGGAAATGGCTAACTGGGCTGAGCTAGGTCGGCCCATTAGCGAGGCAGATCTGTGCGGCAGCGTATGCGACAGAGACTGACGGGCGAGGCCCACATGTCAGAGAGACAGAGAGAGGGGGAAAGAGGGGCGGCGGGGAGGTGCTCACCGATGGCGACGGTGGCCGGAGACGGCGGTGTAGATGCTTGGCAAAAGCAATTGGCAATGAGGGGAGCAACCTCAAGGCGGCGGTGGTGCTGGGGATGGCCGAAGGTGGCGGCGCGGCGAGAACAGCGCGGCGGCGGTGCTCCGGTGATCTCTGATGGAAGGTGGGGGTGGAGGATGGATGGTCTGGGTCGGAGAGGCTCCGGGATAGGCCTATTTATAGGCGCGAGGGGCACAGCGGCGATGGGGAGTGAACCCGCGGAAATGTCAAACGACGACGAGCAATTGGCGGCGGTCCGAGGTATCATGTGGATGGAAATGTGGGGGATAGAGTCGGCGGTGACGTGGAAAAGCCGTAGGTGTTGATTCCGTGGTCTGGAGAGGTCGGAATCGACGGGTGCCGACGGAGGGGGAAGGATCAGCGTGCGCCTTTGGATCAGGGGGAAAAACTGTTGGCGCCGTTGGATTTGGTTTAACCGAAGCGGTACGGGATCGATGACGTCTCAGCATCTGGGGCGTTGATTTGAACGGAGTTAATCTGAACCGTCCACTGCCACTTAACGTACCAGAGGGAAGGAGAATGAGACACGCTGAAGGCGTATTCCAAAATGGGAAAGCGTACTTTTAGAATTTCCAAAAAGGGAAAGATTTTATCTGAATTTCCAGAAAAAGGTCTTGGGCTTTGGAAATTCATAGAAAATTGTAGAGAGTTTGGAAAATATGAAATTGGTCTTTAAAAATTAAAAAAATGGGGAGAACCTAATGGTGCAATAAAAGTTGGTATTTTATGGGATGAATATTTTTGGGAAAATAAAATAGGAGATTTCTTTAATAGAATAAAATGGGGGTTGCTTTGGAAAAATCTTCAAAAAATTAGGGAAGGTTTCTTAGGGTTTAAAAATGATTTTTGTGAAAAATATTTATACTAAAAATAGGTTAATTTTGGGTATGTCACATCTATGTATATATGTATGTATATATATAGTCTTTTAAACATACATCATTGAAGAAATTAATAGTCGATACACAAAAATGAATTTTATAGAACACTTTAAAGTTTATGAAATGATAAATATAAATTGTAATCATAAACACTTACCTGGCACTTGACATTATCTTAAAAAATTTCTTATAACAGTTTGTGATACAAAGTCATCGATTATTCTATTGATATCAATCTCGTCCAATAACTTCTTCTTGATGCATAAAGTCGCCAAATCATTTAACCTTTCTTGCGTCATTGTTGATCTCAAATAGTCCTTCCACAATTTCAATTTTGAAAAGCTTATTTCAGCCAATGCAACAGTTACAGGCACAGTAAATAAGATTCAATAAGCAAGTCTCTATCAATAGTTTTCTCTTTCTGCTGTCTAGTTCTCAATTCATTCCACTTGTTCATGTTGCTAATATGCTCAACACTATTTTCATGTTCTCTAAGCTTCTCACTAGTATGCCTGCAATTTCTATATCCATCATGTGCTAATGAACTCGGACTCTTGTTAGTGTTGGACTTAAAGATTTTATAGCAGAAGCAAAACACTCTGTCATCATGCTTTGAATAAACAAGTCAAAGGACAAAGCCCATAGTATACTTGCATACTTGGGGAGCCCCATGAGTTTGGGGCCCAGGGCGGCCGCCCACCCTGCCCCCTAGGGCCGGCCTTGCTCCAGCACCGCCTTTCTCCTCCTCTCTCTGTCTAGATCTCTTTCTTCCCTTCCTCTCTCTCTTCGTGCAACGACGGAGGAGGACACTAAGGGAGGTGGCGGCGCCACCAGGCTCTATGTCATGGGGGAAGAGGAAGCCGGCTAAGGCGCGTCGGAGGCGTGCTGGCCGACATCTTGTGCCCGGGGTACAGAGAGGGGGAGAGAGAGATTTGAGAGATGTGAGAGAGGAGAGGGGACGTGGCCGCCGTGTGGTAGCCATGTAGGCAAAACTATGCCACATTTGTAAAAAAAAACTGAAAACCGCCCTGCTAACCGGTCAAAGGACTAATTTGGTCCGGTTTTGGTAGTTTGGGGTCTACCAAGTCCGGTATTCGCGTTCAGGGACCAAACTGGTCCAGCGGGTATAGTTGAGGGACCAAATCGGCACTTTTTCCTTAACTATATACCTCAAGGCTACATCGATTTGAGAAATGGGTGAGTATGAGACTGAGAATGCTCCATTATCTAGGCACCATGAAAGTTTGTAGATTGTTAATAGAAAGCACTGTTGTAATAATTTGATTATCTAAGAAGGTTGCCTGTAAAAATGTGAAATGATGTCGGTACCAAATGACACACCCAAGTTGAGGAAGTTCAAATTGATTTGCCATGCTTTAGATGTGAAGTATACTTTGATGAACAAACAAGTATGAGTTCTTTTTACTTATAACAAAAAATAATAGTATGCAGGCAGTGATTTCATATAAGCAATGGTACCATATTACAAAGCTCAATTTATGCATTTATAATCTATTAGTATTTGATTAATACCGTTCTATAAACTTATTGTTTCTTGTCCAAATTTTCACCTTTCTTAACCTAATATACATGCCCACAACAGAGATCAGATCCCTAAAGGTGGTCAATATTCTAGCATTCTGTATTTTATGTCTTGCATTCTATATTATCTAATAATATATATACAGCAAGAAAAATCGCTTTGACTGGTTTTGAGCAAGAAAAAATGTGATATTTCAAAGTTGCTTTCACGAAAATAAAAACCTTGGTAACAAGAAAACTAAAGTTGATACCTCAGTTATGAGAATTTTTGCTCTCAGGGCATCTGCATTTCGTGGGTCAAGAATAAAATCAGACTTTGTATCTCCAGTAAAGGCAACTTCTGGGAATAGTATGGCATCTGCAATCTAATATAAAACCATGGAGTAATAACAACATAAGGAACACTTTTAATTGAGAGTAGGCGAATAGCAGCGCCCAACTGTTTCAATTTCATTATTTGATTACCTTTCAAGTGGGCATACTGTTATTTCAACTTTCACCGAACAGAGTAGATGACATAACCCTTTAGATATTCACAGACAAAGGTGGACAATAAGTATTTAATAATTTATGTTAAATAACTAGAACTGGGCATGCTGACTGTAATTGTGTTCAATCGATTTAAGGGCTGGTACCTGGCTGGGTATAGTATGGTGAGTTTGGAATGGTTTGGCAACAAGGTCATTACGTATTTCGTATGTCTCACATGAAATAAACCGCTGCATTGTAAGAAGCAAATGGAACAATGATAGAAGACATAGGGTGATTGTGAAATACTCTCCATCCCCAAATCAAGTGCAACTAATTCAACTTGCAGATCATCCTGACCCATTCTACGATGAACCTGAAGCATCTCCTCCTCAACATCATCCTTGATGCACGGTGCAACAAATACAATCGGAGGTTTCAATTAAGTTGTAGAGGGCTCGAGTTGCTACATACATTGGAAGGGTGGTGGTAGTTGTAGGAAGGGGCGGAGACATGTTGGCGGCGGCTGGACGGGGCAGGGCTGGTTGCGGCGGCACGGGGCGGAGGGACAACGGTGCCTGGAAATGGTGGTGGCGGGGTCGCGATGGCCCGGGGCGGCGAGGAGGCGGCTGCTACGCCGTGCGGGGCAACTGAGGCAGTGGGGCGGGCCAGCGGCGCGGAGGCTAGGCATCGGGGTAAATTTTTTCCCAAATAGCACGCGCGTAGGGTAATAGGGATTTTCTTTAATTTTATCAACCATAGCCGATGAAATTATAAGAAAAAATTGTTTTTTTAATGTATTTTTATCGGTCTCGGCCGACAAATATACGAAAATTAGGCAGGCAGGGGATCGCGGCAGTTTCTTCGGCTCGTTCTGGCTGACGAAATTATGCTTTTATTTTCGTCGGTTTCTACAAGCAGTCAAAATGACGCTTTTATTTTCGTCGGTAGTTTTTTTGGTCGACGAAGTTTACTCGGGCCAAGGAAAAAACCATGAATTCCTGTAGTGTATCAGGTTGGATTTGGCATAGCCAAGGGCATGCCAGTTCATATCGCATATGGGCGTACGTATGGAATATTGGGTTGGGCTGTCTTTCTTTTGGGTACCTGGTACTATCCGTATTACCAAGCCTCGGATATCTGGGGTCTGATCCAATTCTGTCGAATGCCATTATGCCGAATCCGTGCTCAGTTCCAGTAAAAAAATATTCAAATCAGATTCCAGTTCCAAAAAAAATCTGACAATATCTAGTTCAACCTAGTCCCAATCCGAAGCCAACCAGACTGAACCTAAAAGTACCCCTTTCAGCTCTACCCACTTCACGCAAACAAATTGTCTTTCAATGTGGTGTTGGGATATGTGCCGATGCAAGATCACGAATGAGACTAGGAGACACGATGTTTGGTAACGCAGTTCGGCTTTCGCCTACATCTGCGGGGCTCTGATTATGGGCGCTCCTCCCCAATCCATAATAGCTCAGCATACCGCTGCACAGGTCACGGTCACATGACGGCCGTTGACCTCCTCTTGCCTATGCTACTATTATGAGGTCGTTGTCTTGATTACACCAGGGCTGCCTCCATTTATATAGTGCAAGCCCGGCTAGAGTCCAACTCTAACTCTAAACCAACCCTGCCTATTACAACACAGAGTCCATGTAACCTGCTCGTACACATATTTGACACAAAACCTAACAAACTCTACTTTGGAGAATATGGTCTTCTCTACCTTGAAGTCGTTCCAGCGTTTTGCACGAACCTAACATGTGGAATGCTCGACGTCCAACTACCATCCATCGCTCGTAAAAACAAATGGTAGATGGCCAAAAACAAAGTAGGCTGTTGTATGCTTCTGGCTACGTTGGACATTCCAAGCCACCACCCTTAGTCGATGGTTTCAAACATGACATCAACCTTAGCCAGGGGTGGATCTAGGGGGTGCCCGGTATGCGCGGGTACCCCCTCATTTGTTTTTGAAAATTTTAACCCCACATATGCCTATTAGGCTAATTATTAAAAAAAGGAAAAAGTCCATTTTAGGTACCTCAACTATCGCGAAAGTCCAAAAAAAACTCTAAATCATGATTTGGTCAGTTTTACATACCTGAAATTTCAATACCGGCTGAAAACCCATCGCAAGCTGGTTTTGTTAGGTGTTTTGCTGATGTGGCATCAGCTAAGTCAGCAAAACCACTACTACATGGCACCACGTCAGCAAAACCACTACTATGCCTCCGCCCTCCTGGCTGCTGCGGTGCTGTCCGCTGTCGTCAACGATTGCCTCGCCTAATCAGTGCTCCCTCAACTACTCGTTTTTGCATCTATGAATTGTTAGTTAATTGGTTATGAAATTACAAATTATCGACGGTGAATTCTGATGAAGAGAGGAAGAGATATTGGTTCTTATTTTCATAAAGAAGAACCAGAACGTCGAACCGACAAAAGTCAAAATCAACTTGCTATAGTTGATTCTAACAATCCGGGGCCTTCTGCATCACTGTCGCCAAACACTCAAGGTCAAAGTGAAGAAGCTTCAATTTCAATCCCAACCACTAGAACCAGTGAGGGGAAAGGATTTATGATGTTAATCTCCTGCCACATGGTCCCGGAAAAAGGATTCCTATTTCAAGCTATGATGTACTTGAGCATGATGTGGTCCAAAGAGGAAACGTTATGAAGGGTCCATGTCAGCAATACACACATGATTTTCCTTAGGGAAATATCAGGTAAAAGGCATCGCTTTAGCACTCTTTTGTTTGATCACTACAATTGGATTGAATATAAAATGTCGAAAAAGATGTTGCATTTTGTTTTGTATGTTATCTGTTTAGGGAGAGAACAACTAGGGTTGATAACTTTGTTGATAAAGGTTAGAGAAATTAGAAT
Source organism: Raddia distichophylla (assembly GCA_005191435.1). Taxonomy (NCBI): domain Eukaryota; kingdom Viridiplantae; phylum Streptophyta; class Magnoliopsida; order Poales; family Poaceae; genus Raddia; species Raddia distichophylla. The sequence continues at coordinate 371,091 of SPJY01037954.1, read as the reverse complement.
AAGTATGATTAATTTGCTAAACATGTTGGTAGTGTGAATAGCCTCCAAAATAAAGTTTAAGAAAGGTATAACTTGTTAGTGAAGCCTAGGTTATCAATTGCCGGTGTTATGAAGAAACGAAGTAAGGAGGAGAAAATTAATTACATGGCTAGGCTAACTACTTCACTTAGATGCTTGAGGTTTTATATTGCGTCAAGGTTTAGCCTATGGTGGACATGATGAAAGTGAATAATCAAGTAATAGAGGAAACTTCCTTGAGCTTTTGAAATGGCTTGCAGAAAACAATGAAGATGTTAATAAAGTTGTTCTTAATAATACTTCTAGGAATTGCATGTTTACTGCTCCTTCCATATAAAAATAAATTGTTAATTGCTGTTTCCAAGAAATAACAAGATACATAATTAAAGAAATTGGTGATGACCACTTTGCTATTCTTGCGAATGAATCTAGTGATGTTTCCCAAAAAGAACAATTTTCTCTTTGTTTGTGTTATGTTGATAAGCTTGGAAGGGTATGTGAGAGATTTTTTTGGAGTGGTTCATGTTCCCGATACTACTTTTTATCACTTAAAAATGCAATTGAGTCCTTACTAATAGAACACTCATTGAGTAAATCTCAAGTTTGTTGGCAAGAATATGATGGAGATAGTAACATAAAAGGTGAGATAAATGGGTTGAAGACATTGATTATGAGTATCCTTCTGCTTATTACATGCATTGCTTTGTACATCAAGTTCAATTGGTTCTTGTTGTTGTTGATAATGGCAATGCTGATTGCATTTGGTTCTCTGAGCAAGTGTCAAATTTATTGATTGTTATTGGAACAACTTGCAAGCGTCAGGATATGTTTCAAAACAGTAGAACTCAAGAAATTGTATAAGCATTAGAACTGGGTGAAATTGAAAGTGGGCAGGGAATGAATAAAAAAATAGGGTTGGCTAGACCTAGTGATACACGTTGGAGTTCTCACTATAAAATTGTTTTGCACATTGTTAGTATGTATTCTTCCATTTGCAAGCTATTCATAAAGATTGAAAAGATCTATCTTTTAATAATGAATGGGGGAAAAGCTCATGTTATGGTCGCTGCATTTGAGCCTTTTGATTTTGTTTTCGAGGCACAATTGATGTCGATGATACTTGGTTATATAGATGATTTGTTTCAAGCTTTGCAAAGGAAGGATCAAAACATCGTTAATGCTATGTCACACGTTGGTTTGATAAAGTATAGGTTGCAACACATAAGGAATCATGGGTGGAAAGAATTTCTCGAAGAAAAGGTTATACCATTTTGTGTGACACATCGTATTGAAGTTCCTAAGCAGGATGCAATGTATGTGTCTTTTGGAAGATCAAAACGTTTTTTTTCAAAAGCAAATAGATGATGACCATTTTGGAAGAGAAGTGTTCCTTGCTATCATTGATATTGTTCTTCAAGATCTTGATAGTAGGTATAACAAAATTAATATGGAGCTTCTTATTTCTATGTCTACTTTGAACCCTGCCAACTCATATGAAGCATTTGATAATAACAAAGTACTTAAGCTTGTTGAATTTAATCCTAGCGAGTTCTCAAGTATAGATTTGATGAGACTTTCTTTTAAACTTGATATTTTCATTAATGATGTGCGAAGAGATGATAGGTTCAAAGATCTTAAGGGTCTTATTAATCTTTCTCTTAAGCTTGTTAACACAAAAAAGCATAACATTTATAAGTTGGTCCATTTGCTTCTCAATTTAAGTATTACTCTTACTTTGTCTTTTAAGTAAACATGACAACAAAAAACATGACATTTATATGTTGCAGATTGGTGTATTTGCTTCTCAAGTTGGTATTACTCTTGCCGGTGGCAACAAGTATTGAAAGAGCATTTTCTGCAATGAATTTTATGAAGAACAAGTTGAGAAATAGCATGGGTAATCAATTTCTCAATGATTGTTGGTTACTTACATTGAACAAGATAACTTTTCAAAGATATCATATGATTATTTGATAGAGCATTTCCAAGCCATGAAGACTCACAAAATATTATTATAAGGTGATTTTCAAATTTTCATATTTTACGTTATGTGACTATTGTGTTGAATATTTTAGTAATTTTTACTGTTTGTGTGCTATATTTGTAATTTCATGAGACTTTAGGTTTTTTACTTTAAGTCCTTAGTGTGCACCCCCTCACTCAAAATCCTGGATCCGCCGTTGACCAAAGCGACCACATAAATGGTCATATTGATAGTGTTGTCAAACCACACATAATACATGTTTGTCTGATGCGACATAGTGGTCCGATTTTCCATAGATAGAGAGTAAGTCAATTGGTGGAGGACTCGACGTAAACGATTTGGACTTTTGATCAGAACCGATCAAAACCTACAATCGTAGCATTATTACTCCATTAGTTAACCAGGCGTGAACACATTTGACCTTGCTGAAGCGAAACAAGAACACAACAAATATTAAATAAGAAGTAATTTTAAATTATGAAATTGTAGTAAACTCATGAAGATGGGTTTCCACAAACTGAATATTGGGGAAACTACATTAGCAGAATAATGTAAGAAAAGGCAAAGTCTAACAATAACGACTATGAAGTATTTCTATGAGTAAAGGAGAACAACTAGAGTTTTCGTAGTAGCCCTAGTCAATAAACATGGGTCAAAGGCCCAAAATATCAGGACGTAGCACAACGGCCTAGAAAAATATAGTCACAACTTGTTTCAATGATGGTGATATGACTTAGATAGAATTTTGATATGGGACTAGAATTTTTGGAAAGATATTGTTGAGGGCATATCTGGAATGTACTTAAACACTCAAAATAGACTCAATATGCATCTATTATGTCTGGTTCAAGTTGACAACTTTGCGGTGGCCGAACCGGATTCCCACTACACCACACATAATTATTGTCAAATATCAGTCGGTAATAATACACTTTTGTCAACCAACCATATGTCACTAAAACTTGGCGAGGCACTGACTGTCGGCAATAGTAAATACATGGTCATATAATCGGTCGGCAATAATGTATATATTTGGGAACATACTGTCAGTCGACACAAGTAATTTTTAACGTCAGATATGTCTGTTGTGAAATAACTATGAATTGCACATGTCATAGACTACCAATCACAACATTCAGTTTCACAATATATGGACACAGATGTAGAGAGAGCACACTGAATTTGAAATTTTTATTAATCTCAATATGTCTACCAACCAATTAAGGCCTTGTGCATTTCAGCTTTGTGTAGCGTAGCGTAGCGTTTCTGCAAAATTTATCTTTTTTATATAGCCTATTTGGTGTAATAATTTGTAATGATTTTTCTCAGGTTTTTAGTAGTTCTCTTAAAGGTCCTAAAACTATTTTTAAATTATTTTTTATAATATTTAAACCTCTTTTTAAAGACTTTCAAATTTTTCTGCAACGCTGCACTACGCTACGCTAAGCTACAATGTACAAGACCTAAATAGGGGTGTCTCTCATATTTATAGCGAAGGGTTTCTTAACCACTAACAAACCTCTTGGGATAAGTGAACAACCGAGCTAGGCCAATAGAGTGGGGTGAATAGACGCCACATAATTTTTCCGATGTTTTCACCAAAAACCCGAACAACTTGACAACTATGTGTACCCTTCACTTGGGTGTATGAGAGCCATGAAATAATGGGATTTTGGAATCGCAATCCTGGTTGTTAAGTGTCCAAACAAAGAAGAATCAATTCAAACTTTGCTTTTGAGAAAGAGATCAAGCCAAAATACCAAAGTCACTTTCCCAAAAGTAAAAAGCAGATTACCAGAAAATTGTCTTGCAAGAAGAGAATGGTTGCTGCTGTTGGAGGGCACCAGAAATTTTCAAACTTTTCTACACCCATGTGGGTGAGTCGTAATGGTCTCCTCAAAATTTCGGCATCAAACTCCATCTATAGAAAAAAAATCGTGCACCAAGAACTGTCAAGAAACTCTAGACTGCAAGTTTGGTGCTCGGTATTCACCTCATAGATCCCAAATGGGGAAACCAGTGGACTACAAATGTTTACCAAAGATGGTTATGTGAGTCATGCATCTTTTTCTACTGGAATCATCTCAAAATGATTTTTTTAGAATTTTCTAAAAATCGTTTATTGGACAGATTTGCAACAAATCAAGAACTTGATATCTAGCCTCTCATATGGTTGCAAAGAGTGTAGAAAATCATATTAGCAACCTCATGGCGGCATAGACCACCAGTAAACAGCAAGAAATCACCAAGATTCATCTCCAAACAATAATTCAAAAAGAAAAACGAAAGCAAGAATAACTAGGAGCAAATCAACACAAAATATTCATGAAAAAGAAATTTTCATTGAAAAGAAATTTGAAGATTACAGGCCAAACTCCTTGTGGACACAAGCACTTTAAGTGACACCCAAAACACAGTCAACTCACCCTCTATTTATAGCATAAGGGTGAGATACATTAAACCCTAGAGCCTATCTCCACCTTTCATTTGAGGATGAGTGGTGTATAACTCACACACTAAAAGACACATTCCCCAGAGCGAATATTCTCCATATATTCCCTCGAAAAATATCTTTGCAGTTTCCGCGGTCACCAGCCCATGCCTGGGCCCACCAGTCCAACCAGCTTCGCCACCAGGTTACCAACGCCGTAGCCTCCAGCTGCCTTGGATTCCTTGCCATGGCTAAGCTTCTCGAGTACACCACCTCATGTGACGGCCAAGTCATCGAATCCGGTCGCCTGCAAGTCTCTGGACGCACCAGCCTACAGCTGTCCCCGCAGTCGGTACGTCACGTACCAAGGTCTTCACGCCGAAGGGTATGACCGGTGGGCCCAAGCCCCCGGAATGGTGGATAATATCAAGAATGAATAGAAGATTCAGCGGATGGGCGCAAGACGGGCTACTAGGCCCCAGTGCCTTGGGAGAGCATGACACGTGGCGGCCAGGCGAGCATGGCGTAAGGCAGGAAAGTAGGCCCCAGCGCCTCGATGGACCAGGTCGCATGGAGGCGCGGCGAGCACGCCGTAAGGTGGGCGGGCACGGCGTAAGGCGGGCGAGCAAGCCCCAGCACCTTGACGGAACAGGCTACCTAGTGGCGTGGCGAGCATGACACGTGGCGGGCGAGCAAGCTTTAGTGCCCTAGCGGAGCACGCTACGTGGCAGCTGGGCATGCACGACGTAAGGCGGGCGAGCAGGCCCTAGCGCCTAGACGGGCTAGGCCACGTGACGGCAGGGCAGGCACGGAGCTCCCTTGGGCCCCATCAGCGGGGCATCCACGGGAGCATGAGGAGGCTTCCTGGTGAATGCTTCGCTCTCTCACGGTGTATCGGTGGAATTAAATACAGGGGATTTGGCGTGGGACAGGAAGGCGAATGAGGGCGTCGCTGGCGTGGTGTCAGGCATACTGTGCCTGTACTGGTGCCACTGTGCAAGGCAATGATGGTCGCCGCTCGTGTCTGGCGGCGTCAAAAGTATTCAGAACATACCTTTGGAGAGAGGATGGTGTGGGCTCAGCTGTACTGTGCTATACTATCTGTCAGCTACAGTGGTTGGGGTAGTAAATGAGATCTCTCTCTCTCACGCGCGTGCGCGGTGCCTTGTCAGCCCTGAGCATATAAAGGGAGCAACGTGCACCGGGAGAGGGGATCCGAAAAAAGGAGGGTAGATCCGATCCGATCGAACTCTCAAACACTGTATACACTTTGTTCATCCACATCCAAGAACCAGTGCAGGAGTAGGGCTGTTATCCCTTGGGAGGCCCGAACTTGGGTAAATCGGTGTGTGTGGTCCATCAGCTAGCTCTTCCGATTTGCGAGTAGATCAGTGAAGCATGCTAATTGCGAAGACCCCCTCTATCGAACACTGGACACCCTCAGGACAAATCTGTCTGGTTGAAACACACCGACACCCGCAAAGCGTCAGCCACATACCCATAGATACCTACATCAATGAGGTGAACACACACGAAACCAACACAGCTTACCTCTCCTGCAAGGTTAGTCCATCACAAAATTACTAACATCATAATCCATTCATGACACCACAATTAGCAAGCCTAACACACCATGTATCAGCTTAACAAATTCCACCGGACCATGTCTGTTCAAAACTATTACCTAGCCCAAGCTCAGAACAATGGTCCAGTTCCAATTCCATGACAATTTCCACAAATGCACGATTAAAAATTCTTCAAAACACATCAAATTCCATCTTGTCACATATATTCATCATCAAACCGGGTACCCTCCACATGGGTCTCAACAATAAGGATTCATCCCAAATTGGTTTTGCCCATGTGTGGGACCCAAAGTTATAAAAGTCGCTAGTCGCTAGTCGGGCGGCGAGGTGGGGACTAGGGGTTAAACGAGATTAATCGGACACATAAATCGGTACTAGTCGGAATTCATCGGGATTAATCGGTCATCGTCCTAATCGGAGGACAATCGACTAGAGATTAATCGGGGACTAATCGGGGATTAATCGTGATTTTTAGAACCTTGGTGGGACCGGATCATGTAGGTTCCAACACCCCCTTGGTCAAACCACGCTATACACATGCCTCATTAAAAACTCCATCCAGAAACCGAATTAGAGAAAAGGGTTGGAGAAAAGAGTGCATTGTACACGCAAGCTAGCTTGTGGTATTGCCTTGTTAAAACTTTACTATGAGAAACTTCAGAAAAACTCATACAATGAAAACAGAATATAATACATGATCTTCAAGATCACTATTGGCAACCCCTTAGGTTTTGGTCCCCTTAAGCCTTACACATCAAGAAATTGACTCATCACTATTCCCCAAACACAATTTCAGACAAATCTGCCAAATTATCACATAATTTTATTTGAACAACTTTTATCTCGCCCCTCTTCCAATGTTCATGGGGATAGAACTGTTTGGGAGTAGGGATGGCAATCAGGCGGGTATCTCCGGGTACACCTTTATCATACCCGAACCCAAAACCCCTAGATACCACCCATACCCAAACCCAAAAACACCCGTGGGTACAAACCCGTGCCCATACCCGAACCCGACAAGTACCCAATACGCGATGGGTACCAATACCCAAAAAAAATACAACTAGATAGGATCTTGCACTCAGCCATAGCTCAATGACTCCATGTCCATGAGAGAGAGAATGGGGAGGAAGGGACAGGAGAGTGGTGGGTCGTTGGCTCCGACAGGAGGCACAACTGATGGCGGCAGCAGCGCTAGCGATTGGAGAAGGAGAGGGGAAGATGGGCAGGCAGAGACTAAGAGGGAGAGGGGAGAGAGGGTGGCAGGGAGAATAAGGGGGAGGAGCCGGGGTGGACGAGGAAGAAAGAAAGAGAAACTCACTTGCAGATAGCAGTAGACGGTTGGGGCACCGGGGCATAGCCGCATTAGGTAGTGGGGAATGGGGGGTGGCAGGGAGAATAAGGGGGAGGAGCCGAGGTGGACGGGCAGATAGCAGTAGACGGTTGGGGCACCGGGGCATAGCCGCATTAGGTAGTGGGGAATGGGGGTTAGGGATTAGGGGGTAAGGCTGTCTCCAACGGCTCCCCTAAAGTACCCTCTATCTCAAAATAGGGGACAGATTCTTCCCCTACGTACTCCAACAGTATTCCCTATTTCGTTCCCTAAAATAGAGGATTTCTCTCCATTCCCTTATATGCAAAGGTTCTTTCTCCTCTCCCTATACAATTCTCCATATAGGGAACGCTGTTGGAGATGAAAAAAAATATAAGGAGAGATTTTTATTAAAGGGAGCCTGTATATGAGGCTATAGGGGATCAAATTTATGGATTCCTGTTGGAGAGTGTGGGGAGTGGGGGTCTTGGGGGATTATGGATTTGGGTGCTACGCCTAGGTAGATGCAGTGGGGCTTGGGCGCATGGTCGCTGGCCGTGTGGCCGTGTGGGGGCGTGGCTTGGGCCCTGGGAGGTGACTTACTGGAATGTGATATCACACACACACATCTGCACTATTCAGCGCTACTTATTCAGCACTTTGGTCGTTTTGCTCGTAAATGCAACACGATGGCATTTGCTCGTTATTATTCCACCGTTAACCCCACACGCTTCCATCAAATGATAGCCTTAGGAATAAATGACCACTTTCATTTTAAAATTTGCTAAACAAACAACTATATTACTTATGGATTGTAGCCATGAAACCAATAGCTAAAAACTATCAAATATAGTGGTTGCATGCTTCCCCGTAAGTCACAGACACAATTTATTTATTTTTAAGTTCACTAAACCAAAAACTATAACGTGTTTAGATTAAAACTATCAAATAAGGTGGTTGCATGCATGCAACCCCACAAGTCACGGAGATGATTTATTTATTTTGAAATTTGCTAAACAGAAAACTATAATGCGTTTATATTAGAACAATCAAAACAATAGTCGAAAACTATCAAAATTTGATAGTTGTATGTAGCTCAACTCACGTGGGAATGCATTAAATAGCCATGAAAACATATTTTCCGATCGTTTTTGTAACGTACAGCAAAATTTCCCAATTTCTGCATGAACATTTTTCAAAAAATCATGAGTTCATGTTAACAATTTCCTCTTTTTGCACTAAAGGAAAGCTATTTTCTAATTTTCTAAAGAAGTATACCTAGAGCTGGCCAAACGGGCCGGGCCAAACAGGACTAACCGGGCCGGCTCGCACTGTTCACCGAACCGGGCCGGCCCGGTTCGGTTCGTCACCGTAGCATATTTATTTAATTAAATATATTCATATATATATATTTTTAATGATATAGTGTATTTACGCAATTTATAGTGTATATTTGTAAAATATAGTGGTTTTTTTCTTAATTTATTTAGATTTTTTAATTAAAATAAGCCGAACCGAATAAAACTGGGCCGGCCCGGTTAGGTTCGGTTACTGTGCGAACCGCACAGTAACCGAACCGAACGGGACCGAACCGGGCCGGCCCGTTGGCCACCTCTGAGTATACCCCATAGATCAAAAAAATATCTTTGCATATTCAAGATCTCCTTATTTTTCTGGACAATATCACATTTTTCCGAGCCTTCTACAATTTTCTACCAATTTTCAAAGCCTTTAACAATTTTCTGGAATTTATCTTCCCATTTTAGTTCCACCTTCCTTTTTTAGAAATTCTTCCGGAGTGCGCTTTCTACTTCGGGATTACGCCTTCGGTGTCACCTCTAGCCCCCACGCCGCAGGGTCGCCCTAGCTCAGCCTTTGGCCACTCAGCCGAAACCAACCTATCAGTTAAGTGGCAGTGGATGACTCTGAGCTATACCGCTCAATCCTAAGGCAGAGATTCTGCCATGTCATCCAATCCGCGTACCGCTTTAGTGGATTGATCCGACGATTCTCTTTTAATTCCACCCTGATCGGATGGCTCGTGCTTGTCGTCAACCCCTGGATGTCACCGCCACCATCGCCAGTTTTTGCCGCCACACTCGCCAAAATATCCCCTACGACACCATTCCCGAGACCCTCACCATGATTTTTGCTCCTGTGGATCGCTCTCCGCCGTGGCGACCTCATCCGCCACCTCAGCAGCACTATCCGGCCATGGCATTGCGTGAATCGCTCGCCGCCACGCTGCATCGCCATTGCCTACATGGCCTGCCATTCTCGGCTCGCCATTATCACGGCCGGCCTATAAATAGGACCCTCGAAGCCAATTGTAGCTCTAAGCCACCTTCCCGCCCCAACTCCGGCGAACCAACACAACGGCGCTTCGCCCCTTTTCCAACCCCGACGCCAATACCAAGTTGCACCCACACGGCGTCGCGAACCTCATCGTACCATCGCCAAGCACCTACATGCGCCGGAGCTCCCTCGCCGATATCAACCGAAGCCGCCGCCGCATGCTCTCACCGACCAGCGACCTCCATCGCTGCCAAGCACCTCCACCCCCTCCACAAGGTTCACCATCCTCCCACTGTCGCCTGGGACCCACATGTCTGCCAGCCCGTTTCCCCCCTGCTGCAGTCTAATGGGCCAAGCCTAGCGGAAGCTCATCTCCTTTCTCTTTTTCCTTTATTATTATCCAAAATTGATACCCAATTTTATTTAAAATATCAAAATTTGTTCAAAAATTATACAAAATTTTTAGAAAATTTAAAATAAACTTAATCATTTTATAAAAATATAAAATCTCATTTTATTAATAAAATAACACAAATAAAATAATTTCCTTCCCTTTTACACATAAAATATGTTTTTAAAGTTTAGGAAAATGATTTACAAAATAGTTAAAAATCCTAAAAGTTATTTTACACAAGTAATTTGATAAAAATCTCCTTATCATGTTTTCACCTCATACCCTCAACAATTTCAATACTGGAACTCCGGCAACGTTGTTGTCATCTACCCCGACCTCTGGAAAATTATTGATCCACACATGATCTATCCACGTAGACCTGCATAAAATCTTGCTATCCGCAGGACTCCCAAGAATATGTTGCTCTAAAGAAAAATTGATCCCTTCATTTCCCAAAATCATACAAATCATCACCCTCTCAGCCAAACCCTGTCCCCTGCATACATATTTTATGCATCCATCTTTAAAATGCATACTTATTAAATGTCATTTTAATATCTTAAGATACTGAACTAAATGCTTCCGGATTTCCAGAAGAAGGTTGTCTAGAAAACCCATTAGATTTTGAGCCAACCCCCGAGGAAGGCAGGTTCCCTATTCTTTGATGCACTTTGAAATTCCTAATGCTAGTTAATTAATTTAATTATTGCATTACCTTTTAGTTATTTACCCATGGAAATTCGCCTTACTTGAACTATATATTCCAGCATTCTTTATAGAATAAACAAACCAAACTCCACTACCAAAAGCCTCCTAAAACTTCGTCAAACCTTACATACCCTAGAATAGGAAATCTAAATATGTGCATTTTAAAGAGGTAGGATAGAAATCATTGTCCATATGATAAAATGGTTTATCTATATGGAGGTGAAACAAGGAGAAAAATGAGAAATGAATAGACTGAAGTCATAATGCAAGATGGATTGGAGGTCGGGGCATTGCCTTTGTGGTTTTGCAATGCCTGCCGGATTCCATAAGGCCTAAGCGAGTCAGTCACGAGTGATTGTGCGGAGATTGGCAGTTACGAGGAGTATTACTCAATATCTGCACAGTAAGTGGGATATTGCAAAACAATGAGTCATTAGAATAGAAATGACATAAATTATCGCCAATCCATATTATCGGCCATTTACGTGTAATGCAGGGTAGGTTCTGCAGAGCTGATAATAAAAACATCAACGGACCTTACTTCAGTTGTACGAAGTTTGTGTCAACTGGGTGATGCCTATTCTATTCGAAATATCTCATGCATTTGGAGAAAAGGTGGTTGGGATATGTTTTGGTGAAAGATGATAAAATTACTCCAAATTCATATTAACGTTTTAAATATGTCTTGATCAAACAATAAGTTTTTACCTAGATATTACATTATTACCACATACTCCCTCCTTTTTTTATAAGGCGTATTTTTTTTCATTAGGATAAGACTTTGACCAACAATTACTTCATTAATATGTCATTTATATGATACAAAATCATACTCTTATGTAAGTACTTTTGAATACAAATCTACCAATATCAATCTTGTGTCATAAAAGTTATGTATCAATTGAGTAATTGTTGGTCAAACCTTTGTCCTAACGAAACAAAATGCGCCTTATAAAAAAAAGGAGGGAGTAGAATTTGGCCATAACCCTTCTTTGTTACTGTTTGCAAATAGTTAATATTCATGTGTTCCAATAGCAACCTGCAAGTGTGGTTGGTATTTACCCGTTATACGGGTACTGTTCATTTAAATGAATAGATCCATTCTGTTGCATATTTTAATATAACAAAGAAAGAACTGGATCTTTTCGGCCAGCACTTATAAGCCTTCCCAACATTCTGAGCCAGAAGCTAGGATTGTATTTTATATGTCTTTTGGTATTGTAACAATCTCTGTAAAATTGTCATAGAATATAATAAAGTATGGTTCTGCAATCAATTTTGTAGGCCTCTTATCAACTTTTGGGAAAATACCTCATATGTAGTGCTGGGGAAACAGGCCGTGCCAAACGGGCTAGCCCGGGCATGGCCCGAAAAACCAGGCCCATCGCCCGGCACGGCACGGGGATTTGATGGGCCGAGCCGGCACGGCCCGAAATGGCATGCCAGGCCGGGCCTAGAAATGAGGCACGACGTGTCACCGGCCTGGCCCGAAAAGAGGCCTGAGTCAGTATTTTGTATTTTTCGTGGTCTTCTATTGCTCGGATGAATTTCTGTTCAATACGAAAGTTGTAGATAATTTTGAGACGCATCTTTTCTGTGTAGACAAGTTTTTCATTTGAGCAATGTATGATTTTATAAAAATTATTTTTGCCGCTTCCAGCTTTCAAGCCGACGGCCCCATCCTCGGTAATTCGCCATTTTCGAGGTCTTATGTTGCTCAAACGAATTTTGGTTGAACACAAAAGTTGTAGATAATTTTGAGACGTATTTTTTTTGTATAAACAACTTTTCTATTTGAGGAAAGTATGAATTTTTAAAAAAATTATTTTGCCTGCTATTTTGTTACTTGGGCCGTCTCGGGCAGGCCCGGCCCGAAGCCGACCCACCGTGCTTTTGGGCCATGCCCGGCCTTGATTTTGGCATTCCGAGCCGGCCCGGCATGGCCCGAAGTGCTGGTCGGGCCGTGCCGGCCAGTTTTGCACCGGCCCGAGGCACGACGGGCCCGGCCCGGGCCAGTACGGCACGACCCAACTCCCACCACTACTCATATGCCACTGGAAAAAAATGAAAATACCCTGTATGCCATTGGATCCACACGTCATAGACTCAGGCGGTCCCGCATGTCATACACACAGGATGGCATACAAGGGATTGAAATTTTTTTTTAGTGGCACACAGGGAATTGTCCCACTATACTGTTCGGAGAAACAATTTCTAATATGCGGTATTGGAAATTGTGTCCCCACAGAATTGGTATCAGAGCGCCAGGATTAGACTGTAGAAGAGTCTCAGATTGGCCATTACGAAAAAGATTAGGTTAAAGTTTAGGAATTAGATAATCATATTCTTTTGTCATTAACTATTGGTTACCTGAAAGTAAGGTTGACCATAAAGATTTCTTTATTCTCATTTTTAATTTCTATGCCAACCCATGCAAAGTTTCTGCAGAAATGGCCGAAATCTCTTCACCGCTAACGAAGTGGATATCTGGGGTAAGGACTACATGGCCCCAGGTATCCTCTAGAAGACCCATGAGGAGGTAGATGGGGGACGACCCAAGTCGGCTGATCAAGATAGAGACCACTCGAGTTACGCATGACTTGAGCGCCAAGGATGTTCCCGAGGATATAGTCAAGCTCCATGTAATTAGGAGATTGATACTTGCATATCATGCACCGGTATAACCGAATTTGGTACCATCTATTGCGTGTTACCATGTAACTCTATCCCTGCACTATATAAAGGGAGGGGTAGAGGCCATAGACATTAGCATCGCTAGCAACATCATCTAGAGGATTGTCTCTGTCATCTGTGAATTCACGCAAAGACATAATCCTAGAGCACAGGAGTAGGGTATTAACTCCGAATTGAGGACCCAAACATGTATAATCCCTGTCTTGTGCTACCATCTGGCTTGGTTCTCGCGCATAACCCCACAACAAATTCATTGCCGACGGTGACCCCCGATTAGCCACCAGTCGACAGTTGGCGCGCCAGGTAGGTGGCTGCATCAAAATCATCGCTCAAGCTAGATGGCTTCTCCAAGATCGCCGTCCGTCACTCTGAGGCCGGGGAAGTCGCTGCGTATCGGCACCTTGGACTTCATCGCCGACGGTATCGACAATCTTTGTCTCTTCCTTCCCGGAGAGATCTTCCCACAAGAAGGTACACGCGTTCAATTTGACCCATTGCCTTTTGGCTTGGAGAATTCCGCATGTGCCTTCGACAGATTAATCTGTCGGCGACCCCACTTCGCACCTTTTCTCGAAGAGGGCGAAGGACTCGGCGGAGACATCTACATGGGCACCGATGTTATTCGGCCCGATGAGGACTCGACCTGACTGGATTTCCCTCTGGTCTCAGGAATTCCACCGCAATTCTTGGATAGATTGCTCCTGAGATTGGGACAGGAGATAACCACTCGGGGAACCGATCTACTGATCCAGTCAGACCTAACCGATCGGACCCAACCATGTTCGTGGGTGTCATTAACACTAGCAAACCCATTGGACAAAGCGAGCAGGTTAGCCTCTCTCTTTCAGACTCAGAGTATGATTAGAGCAGGGAGATCTGCAACTATCATGAAGTCTTTATCCTCGGTGCGGACGACCATCACTCTACCTCTCAACCAGTTGGGAACGAGGCGGCCGCCACTGAGGCGGCTGATGCGGACCCTTCCCCCGCCGAGGATCAAGAGTGCTTATGTCAACTTCATATTCATGGGCGTAATGTCCAAAACGAGCTTCGCGCGGTAAAGCTGAGGGATCAAGACGTCTACACGACCCCTCAAGCAAATATCGTCGCCTCGATGACCCTTCTCGAGACCATCGTGCCGCAGCTTCCTGAAGACAGTCTGCTTGTCCAGACCGTGGCTCATGCAACATCCATGGTCGAGATGGCGGCCATTCAATAGAATGAGGCGCATCCCACTCCCACCGAAACGGCTCATAGCCGCTCTGGGCGCAATTGAAGCATGGCGCGTGCCTCCGCTGCTAGCGGATCGCGCCTGTCGGCAGGCCATGACCTCCGCCATGACATCGAAGCCAAAAGAAGGGAACGCATCGACGGCGACTGGCACTCCCGTAGCTTTCGCAGTCGGCGCAATGATGATCATGCCGAGAGAACCGCCAGTCGACCCGACCATCACCAAAAACACCATCGCCAAGACCCGCGGCGGGAGCATCGCAGCAGATCCCCGTAGTGGCGGCGGCCACGACACTTGGAGGGGATTCGAGCATTCACCCCGGACCTTCGCCGAGTGGTTTGGCCAGACTGTTTTAACCTCAAAGGCATCGACAAGTTTGATGGCGAGAGGGGCCCTAAGAAATGGATGCAGGTCTACGCTTTAGCAGTCAGCGCGGCGGGAGGTGATCAGAACGTAATGGCAAACTATCTGCCAGTCGTTCTGACCCCAACCGCCCAGACTTGGCTCACGGGACTCCCGGAAAACTCTATCGAGTCTTGGGACCACCTCCAGGAATAGTTCATTGCCAACTTCCAGGGGACCTACGAAAGGCCCGCCGAGAGATGGGAAATCGGACAACTACATCGACAGAAAAATGAGACTCTCCATGAGTTCATCAAGCGCTTCACCAAGAAGAAGAACGAGATCCGGGATGTTTCGGAACAAACGGTCATTAACGCCTTCTTCACCTGATGCAAATCCAAGGAGCTGATCAGGCAAATGACTCGGGATCCCCCGCAAACTCTCAAAGCCATGTTCATGATGGCGGATCAGGAAGCCAACACCGAGGAGGCTATCATGAATCATCGTGGTGGCCACGACGAAGGCCTCAAGAAGAAGCCAAACGACGAACAGGGCAAACCTAAAGACAAGAAGCGCAAAGGGGATGAGATGGTCGCCAATATGGAGCGTAATCGGCCTAAGCCCCCCAACGATAACGACTACAACAAGGTCATGGAAGCGGTATGTCCCTTTCACCCACGTGGAAAGCATGCTGCCAAAGATTGCCTTATTCTCAAGAAGTTCGCTGATAACTCGATGCAGTCGGCGGCAAAAGGAGGACACGGCAAAAAGCCTAATGGAGACTACCAAGACGCCGAGCGTGAGATCAGCTACATATTTGGGGGCTCCGATGCGTACGAGTCCAAGCAAAAGCAGAAGCTTACCACTCGAGAGTTCAACGCAATCCTGCCCACGACCTCCAAGTACTTGCGCTGGTTAGAGGTACCCATCACCTTTGTTCGATCGAACCACCCTGATCGGATCGCCTACCCCGGGAGGTATCCTCTGGTGCTGGATCCAGTCATTCGAGGGAACAAATTAAAGAGGGTTCTGGTCGACGGTGGGAGCGGGATTAACGTCGTCTTCACCAAGACTTTGGATTAAATGAAGATTCCTCGATCCGAGCTACGACAAGGGTCATCACTATTCCACAGGGTGATCCCCGGAACGTCCGCGGTACCACTCGGACATGTCTTGCTGCATGTCACGTTTGGGACTAAAGACAACTATCGGATCGAGAGTCTGAGCTTTGAAGTGGCTGATTTCTAGACGGCATATCATGCCATCTTGGGAAGGCCAGGAATCGCCAAGTTCATGGCTGTCCCTAACTACACCTATCCCGTCATGAAGATGCCAGGTCCCAATGGTGTAATCACCATCCCTGGCGACGTGAAACAATCTCTAGTCTGCGACAGCGAAAACTGTGAGATGGCGCAGGCGTTGGATACATCGGTCGAGATGGAGAAGATTCGGCAGGAAGTTGCATCCCTTTAGGAGGAAGGAGACGTACCCGCCAAAAGGCAAGCCAAGACCTCCATCCAAGCGGCCGAAGAAACCAAGAAGATAGCATTGGACCCATCTAACTCGGCTAAAACGGCTGTGATCAGGATAGGTCTCAACAGCAAATAGGAATATGCGCTCATCACCTTTCTCTGGGCAAACCAGGACGTGTTCGCTTGGAAGCCTTCGAACATGCTTGGTATTCCGAGGCAGGTGATAGAGCACTCTTTGCACGTTGACGAAAAGGCGCGACCAATTAAGCAACGTCTGAGAAGATTTGCACCAGATCGGAAGGATGCCATACGGGAGGAGATCACCAAGCTGCTAGCAGCACGGTTCATCAAGGAGGTGTATCACCCCGAGTGGCTAGAAAATCCGAACCAGTGCAGAAGAAGAACAAGACATGGCGAATGTGCGTCGACTATACCGACCTCAAAAAAGCTTGTCCCAAGGATCCTTTTGGGCTCCCCCGCATCGACCAAGTGGTGGACTCCACTGCTGGGTGCGAGCTCCTAAGTTTTCTGGACACGTACTCAGGCTATCACCAGATCAACCTGAAGAAGGAGGATTGCATCAAGACGTCGTTTATTACGTATTTTGGTGCTTTCTGCTATATCACAATGTCGTTCGGGCTGAAAAACGCTGGTGCAACCTATCAATGCACCATACAGCGGTATTTTCACACTCAGCTCAGCCGCAACGTGGAGGCCTACGTGGACGACGTCGTCGTGAAAACGCGAACAAAGTTAGATCTCGTAACAGATTTGACTGAAACATTCGAGAGCCTAGGGCATATGAGATGAAATTGAATCCCGAGAAGTGCGTTTTCGGGGTTCCATCTGGTAAATTACTCGGATTTATCATATCTCATCAGGGGATCGAGGCTAATCTCGAAAAGATCAACGCCATCATGAAGATGAAGCCCCCGTACAATCAGAAGGATGTGCAGAAGCTCACTGGATGCATCGTGGCACTCAGCCGATTCGTTTCCCGACTCGGGGAGCGAGGCATGCCTTTCTTTAGGCTCTTACGCCGACAAGACGGCTTTCAGTGGACAGTGGAAGCACAAGAAGCCTTCGACGATTTCAAAAGGTTCCTCACCACATATCCGGTGTTGGTCCCACCCATGCCCCAGGAGCCACTCCTACTCTACATCGGCGCCACGACTCATGTCATCAGCAGTGCGTTGGTAGTGGAACGGGATGAGCAAGGTTCTCTTCAGAAGGTACAACGCACAGTCTACTTTGTCAGCGAAGTACTAGGCGATTCCAAGATAAGGTACCCTCATATTCAAAAGCTTTTGTACGACGTGCTAATCACATCACGGAAGCTTAAGCATTACTTCCAAGATCACGAGATTTCGGTGGTCACTTCCTTCCCACTCGGAGATATACTTTATAATCGGAAAACCACTACGAGAATTGCGAAGTGGCCAGTTGAGCTTGGAGCCTTTGAACTAAATTTTAAACCTCGACTAGCCATTAAATCTCAGACACTCGTCGATTTCTTCGCGGAATGGATAGAGACCCAGTCCCCAGCAGCAAAAAAGAATCTCGAGTACTGGGCAATGTACTTTGATGGTTCTCTCATGCTCAGCGGCGCTGGGGCTGGGATCTTGCTCATATCTCCGACTGGAAAGAAGTTATGGTACGTCCTCCAGATCCTAATTTGAGTCAGCAACAACGCCGCGGTTAATGGTACACGGGGATTCCCAACTCGTGGTTAGTCAAGTTCAAAAGGAGTGATCTTGTATCGGCGACAACATGGCGGCATACTGTCGGAAATTGGAGGACAAATTCGATGGGCTGGAACTAACTCACGTACTCCGACGACACAACGAAGCAGCAGATGAGCTGGCACAGATGGGAGCCAGTCGGGCGCAAGTCCCGACTGGTGTTTTCGTTGAAGAATTGCCCAAGCCTTCTATCAAACTACCAACCGTGCCGGAAGAACAGCAGGAGGAATAACACAAGTCGGAGGTATTATCAATCAACCCAGGTGGACACAGCCGTATTTAATTATCTTCTCCACGATGAGTTGCCGGACGATCGCAGCCTCGTCGAGTGCATTACACGCCGAAGCAAAAATTACAAGGTAGTCGGGGATGAGCTTTTTCAAAAAAACAGTTCCGAGGTACTAAGGTATTGCATATACGAGTAAGAAGGCATGGATCTATTAAATGATATCCACTTGGGGGAATGCGGACATCACGTGGCGGCAAGTTCCCTTGTCGGGAAAGCTTATCGACAGGGGTTTTTCTGTCCGACTGCCGTAACTGATGCGGAAGATATAGTACGCAGATGCGAGGGCTGTCAATTTTTTGCACGACAGATTCATATTCTGGCCAAAGGTTTATAAACGATCCCGATCTCTTGGCCATTCGCTGTCTGAAATCTAGACATAGTGGGGCCTCTCAAGCGAGCACAAGGCGGATTTACTCACCTCTTCGTCGCCATTGACAAGTTCACAAAGTGGATGGAAGCCAAACCAGTGGTGGACATCACGGCTGCTAAAACACGCGAGTTCTTCTTGGACATCGTGGTGTGTTTTGGAGTGCCTAATCGAATCATTACCGACAATGCTGTTTAGTTCAAGAGCAGCGAATTTTAGGACTGGGCCGAGGAGCTGGGCATCAAGATCTGTTACGCTTCAGTGGCTCACCCAAGGAGCAATGGGAAGGTAGAGCGTGCTAACGGACTCGTTCTTCAAGGACTCAAGGCGAATATTTTAGACCCTCTAAAGCCGTATGCCACACGCTGGGTCAAGAAGTTGCCTTCCATCCTCTGGGGGCTCAGAACAACCCCAAGTCGAGCGACCGGACAGACACCCTTTTTCCTAGTTTACGGCTCAGAAGAGGTTCTTCCGACTGAATTAAAGTTTCGCTCTTCACGGGTGCGCAACAACGACAACAACCAGTCAGACGAAGGAAGGACAGAAGACCTCGACTGGCTCGAGGAAACCAGGGAAGCAGCAATGATCCAATCGGCTAAGTACCAAGAGGGCCTGCGTCGTTATCATCAACGCAACGTACGGTGCCATGCGTTCTCCAAAAGAGATCTGGTCCTTCGAAGGAATCAGAAGCACGAGCATAAACTCTCCCCACTCTGGCACTATGTGATCGACGAAGTGACCCGCCCGGGGCCTTATCGGCTAAAGCGAGAAGATGGATCGGATGTACCTAATACCTGGAACATCGAGCAGCTACGTCGTTTTTATTCTTAAGTCCTGTATCCAAATATTGTAAAATTAGTCTCTCGTTTGACTTGCTACTCTGCCGTGCACGACTAAGTAGTAAGTCGTGGGCTACACTAAATAGTGTGCTGATTCATCGCACCCTGTCTTATCAATAAAATTGTTTTCTCTTTACATAACATGATTGAATTTGGGTATTATAAAATTCTTGAGTAGTGGCGCTCATATTTGTCACAGACTACGTTTAGCCACTCGGCATGTGCATGGGGAGAAGTCCAAGCGCTTATTCCTAGCACTCAAAGGCTGGACTAGTAGGTAGAGGCGTTACACGAAAAGAGGATAAATCAAGTACTTGGGTAAAAGAGATCAGTACTATTGAGGATCAATTAAACACACGGAAATTAAGTCATTTACAGATTCAAGTTTTCTGCCAACATGGCGGAGATCTCTCGGACTTCTTCCATAAGAGTAGAGGCTTCTTCTTCAGAGCAGGCGAAGCCTTCTCACACAGCTTCGAGATCTACGTCAGGATAATTCGACTTCATGATAGCCAAAGCTTGGCTTGCGCAAGTTGTCGCCGCTTCCTTCGCGAAGACCTTGAGTTACACGGGAGCATCTTCAAGTCACGCCATTAGAATGTCGGCATCTGACGGCATCTCTTCTTCGGGATAAATGTATTGGAGAACAGGAGCCGCCGCTTTCAAGGTGCGGTTGCGTAGCTTGATGGCGGACTTCACCTTCTCGTCGAAGACTTGGAATTGGGCCTTGGTTTTTTTGTTGATAAGCTGCAAAACCAGTCGGACAGAGTGCTGCTTGTCTGGTAAGCTTCCCTTACTGCCATGGTGGTAGGGGCCACGGGGCTAATGAATAGTCCGGTATTAGATTAATATAATTAATTCAATCAAATTGTCACGGGTAAGATTGTGAATAGGAATCACAGTTCGAACCATGCCAACTAATTTGTCAGTAAACTGACGTGCTTAATGGCATATTCATTGGGTCAATATGATTGGTCTGGAGCGGATTAATGTGATTAATTTGTTGGAATTTTTCATGGGCAAAATTTGTGAATATGATTCACGGCTGGAAAATTGTTTCCACCACACGAATTATTTATGTGCCTTTTCATAATTGTTATGAGTTCATATTATTTGATAGAATTTAAATCTATGCAGATGTATGTGAATAGTTTGATCCTCATGTATATGATGCATCTTACTAAGGCTCACATATTAATTTGTGATACTTGAGCAAAATCAAGTTGATGGCTCGGTGGACAGGAATGGGCGCATAGTGATAATGATCACCGCATCTTGGGCCATACCGGTGCACAATTTAAATAGTGTATTTTCTGTGATGGTTTTCCTGCTTTGCTATTATTTCATAGAATAGATTTCCCTTGAAATATTAAGTGTATGATGCCCTTGCAAGTTGGCTGATAAGTTCTTGACAAGTCAGGGACGCCGTCTTCTTTCTTGTACAATAGGGTGAGTGTAGCCTAACCCGTGTATTCACACGCATAGTGTTGGTTTGCTTATGAGAGTCATCCAAATAGGATTTGGGACTTCGGGGCATTACGGTTGGGAGCCAGGCATATTATGCCACCCCAACAAACAAGAGTCATATACGATGTGATTGGCAAGAAGTTGTCTTACCTATGTTGCGGGTTCAAGTGATATTGACAAATCATTACCCGAATTGCAGTAAACATGGATCTTGTCCCATCGTGACTCATTAGAGGGAATGTGGCTTGAGTCGGAGTATCTTCGCTAAATTGTTAAAAGAGGTACACACGTAAACATAGTTTAATATTTTTTTCAAGTAAAACTCAATTTTACGATCAAAATAACAAGGTCGAGTAAGAATCCATTCTACATGTCATTAGTTCCATGCACGTGCCTACAGTCCAACCGAGAAAACCAAACCGCTGAAACCGGAAGAACCGAATGCCCACACCTCCTACTCTACTACTCGAAAATTTTTACTGTTTGCCCATAAAAAATAAAGCAAACGAAAAAATGCCCAATGTTTACGGGCAAATGCAAAAATGCCCCTAGGCGCTTTCGGTCAGGGCGGTATAGGAGCCAGGGCACTCTCGACCAGGGCGCCAAGAATATAGGCGCTTTCACCCAGGGCGCCATGGGCTAGGCGCCCCCGCTTAGAGCGCCCTGCCCTTAGGCGCTCCCGCCTAGGGCACCCTGCCCCTAGGCGCCCCCACCCAGGACGCCAAGGCTAGGCGCCCCGGCCCACAGCGCCATGACCCTAGGCGCCCCAGCCCAGGGTGCCAAGGGTAGGCCCACCCCCCTCCGACACCCCTTCATTTCCGTCCGCATTCACCTCGGATTCGTTCCCGCTGCACATCCCGAGACGATTTTTGTCCACATTCACCTCGGATTCATTCCCGCTCCACATCCCGAGACGATTTAAAGCACTATCACATCTTGCCTGCCACAAACTAGTTAGTACTGTGCCATCACATTCTGCCTGCCACGAAGGAGGCGAGCACTGTACTCGGCTATAAATAGGTGAACGCTCGCTAGTTGATTTGCAGGTAAGATGTTTTGGCAGTGAAATTTGATGACAATAGGAAGAAGTGACTTTTTTAAACTTAGTGTTCGAGGGTATGGCGTTCCCGCAGGCACCGTCCGAGTCTCTTCCAACAGATAT
>SPJY01037954.1:259202-345566 GCA_005191435.1 Raddia distichophylla | reverse complement strand
CTCTAGGGATCACAACTTTTACGAATTAAAACTTTAAGCTGAAAATAACAAGGCATGAGAAACAACCCGACACTATGTCCCAAGGGGACATGCCCGTGAGTCACTTATCTGTCCAAAAGTCTGCAAACTGGCCGTCGTCGATGGAGATGCAAATACTGGCTGTGAGCAACTCCTGCGCAAGTCCTAGTGAAGGATCTGACATAGCACTTAAAAGCCCACCAAAGGTCTCCATCTATGCTCCCAAGCTTCCCATATCCATCTCACTCTTACTGCATGCTCAAATGATGCAAGGTCTTTAACCCCCAAACCACCAAGAATCTCTGTCCGATCGTCACAAAGTCATGACGACCTTGTAACTCCCTAGGCACCGATGCACGGATCGTAACACAAAAGGATCATTTTTTCCCATGAATGTGAATGGATTCTTACATTCTGCATAAATTCATGATGATCTGATATTTTTTTCAGGATTGGATACCGAGTACTCGAGTAGAAAACAGGTACCGGGTACGGTTAGCACATGAATTATATATGATTAAAACACACTATCAAAATAATCTAACTAACATACGGTCCATTCAACATGCATAAAAAAATTATCCAACCTACATAGTCCAGTTCACATTGTAATTGTTTTTTGTTATTGCTAGAAAATTATAAAAATTAAAATAAATTCAAAAACTACCAAAATTAGCCGATCCTTCACACAAAAATATCCGAATCCGAATAGGAACCCGACGGGTATCAAAAATCACAAACCGTTTTATACCACTCATGAACTAGGTCGAGTGCTTGGCGGGTCCTACCCGACCCGTTTTCACCCCTATTCCTACAATCTTGGGCCATCTTGGCACCTCGAGACTTTAGAACTGAAATATTTTTTACTCAAAAATAAAAAATTTGCTTTCTATTTGAATAATCCTTTACCATGAAAAGACCGTTGATGAACAGCATTGAAAGACCGCTTTCACTATTTATTATGCCTTAGTGGCGAAGAACACCAACAAGCTGCTACACATAAGAGTATCTCTAAAAAAAGTCCCTAAAACACACCTTTTCTTAAAAAAAAATGACCCCACATATTGAGGACCGCTAAAAAAGAGTTTGTATCTCTTTTTATGGACAACAAAAACATAAATTTGGGAAAAAAAATTGAAATAAGAGTAATGCTAAATTAGCAGAAAGAGTTCATATCAACTATAATAAAAATTAAACAAAAATCATATTATTTTGAATAAAAAATAATATAAATAGGATTTCAAGAGCTGCTACGTATATGGGGACAAAAAATGATATAAATAGGATTACCGAGAGTTGCAGCTTCGGCCCCTCCGATGGCGGGCAATGCGAACAGGCGAAGGAGTCGTTCAACGCAGGAAACATTGATCCGTACCACATCTACGCTCCGGCCTGCATCCAAGTGCGAAACAGGGGGGTCTCTTCTCGAGCAGCTACGTATGTATAAAAATACACGCTCTTATCTCTTAGCATTCATTCAATCCCATCACTACATTGATAAACATTATAATAAGGTTGGGTGTACTTCATGTAGAGAGCAATTTTCCAACAATTGTGTGTGCTCAAACTAAAGCTGATCTTGGAAAGCACGGCCCGACAATCCGGCCCGAACCCGACTCGACCAGCGCATCAGGTCGGGTTCGAGTCTCAATCCGAATGAAACAAACTCGATTTTTTGGGGGCAAACAGCACATCATCAGCGTCGTTTCCTTTCCTGCAAATACTCCGAATAGCCTGCTCACGTTTCCGTTCGTGCTAAGTTAATTGCTTTATCTCTCTCCATCTTCCTCCAGCCGGAAGCACGCAATTGGAAAAAGATGGAACGCGCGCAGCGGCAAAATTATCCTGGTGAGAGAAAGTAAAAGCTCTGTTTGTTTCATCTTCAAAATAGTTGAGTTGAGTTTTACTATATCAAATTTATGATCACCTTGAAAACATTTTTAAAAAGTCAAAAATTATAAAAAAAATATTTTTCGGACTAAGAATACTATTTAACCCTATAAAAATAACTATAAAATATTACATCATTTGGCTTATATACAAATAACAAACTTTCATTTAATTTAATTTAATTTAATTTAAACTGAAACAAACAAGTCAAAACATCTCTTTTTAATATCTAATTGTAATTGGAGTAGGATTAGTTTATTTTGACTTGCTTGTTTCGGTTCAAACTAGTATCTTCCTTTTATTTTCACACAAGAATTACTTTTTGCAGAGCAGAACCTGGGTGCCTCTAATGGGTATGACGTTTCTTGATATAAAAGAGGCATGAAAACTCTGGACCATATATGATGCCGGATGGGCTTTGATGTCAGGAAGAAATTTGACAAGATAGGCAAGCAAACATCGGCTAGATTTGTTTGTTTCAAACAAGGTTTTCGAGGTAAGGATAAAACAAAATATATTGATAAACATCCTCGAGCAGAGACTAGAACTGGATGTCTTGTCCGTTTGGAACTTACATTAAATCGAGAAAATGGGAAGTATCAAATATTTAATTTAGAAGTCAAACACAATCACATACTTCAAACACCAGGAACTCATCACCTAATGCAATCACAACGAAAGATATCTGAGGTACAAGCTTTGAAAATTGAAATGGCAGATGACATTGGTATTCATCCTAGAATTTCCCATGAGTTAGCTGGTTGACATGTAGGTGGAACATCTAATCTTGGATACACTTGTCATAAGTTACAAAAAATATTTGCGAACAAAGCGCTAAAAGGAGTAGAAGTACGGTGAAGCCGAAAGGTTAGTAAACTATTTTGGGAATAAGTCCATTGAAAACCCTTCGTTTAAATATGCTTCCACTTGAGTCTCGGGGGCTAGCTGTCGGGGATAAAATTACGGCCCATTGCCATGGCCCACTCCCTGACGGCCCAGTCGAACAGCCTGCCAGGGCCTAGCTACCCGGAAGGTTCTATCTGGCCCATATGCATCCTGCCGAACAGCTTCCTGGCTGGCACGGTGCGTAACGGCCTAGGATTCCTGTTTGAGTCCGACTCGAGCAAGAGTTCTGCACGGCTACGTGAAGACCCGGACGTTGGTTTCCCGGATTGGAATAGGAGTCGTGATCCCCAAGAATTGGAGTATACCTTATCTACCTCGGGATGTATTTGGCATGTATATGAGTTCGTTACGATCTTGTAGTTAGCCCGGCCCGATTATCCCTTGGTAGGTCGGTTGTTCAGCACTATATAAACCGAGCCCCTACAGCGTGTAGAGGGCAAAGAGATTTCGCATTGTCGCATACTACTCGCCGAGACTTGTTCATCTCGTCGAGTTCCACCTTGTAATCCTCTTGATATAAAGAAAGGCTGGACGTAGGGCTATTATCTCTCCCGAGAGGCCTGAACCAGAATAAAAACCTTTGTCTCCTTGTTCGTCGCTAGTTGTTGTTCGTGTTGTTCGGCGTGTCTTCTATCTCCCTCTTTAAAGAACCTTAATCGACTTGAGATTGATATCTCAACTGTCGACAAAACCTTTGTGATTTTTTTAAATCTAAAAAATAATTTTAATTTTTTTTAGCCTATCCATGTCTCCTTCTAACATCTTCAACTTTCTGGGTATAACCAAAACTAAACTAATATCCATGAATCGAAGAAGGCCTTAGTGTTTTACATACCATATATTCGGATCCGGATCCTCTGCAGTTACTGCACTCTACTGTGATCACTGACATGTGGGTCCGGGTCCACATGTCAGTGACTCAACTGCAGAGGGCAGTAACTGCAGAGGATCTGCATCGCATGTATTCCGTCTTCTTCAATTTTATGTGTTAAATCCAACATGGAACAACAATTATATATACACAGGTGCGTCTTATCGAAATTAGAAAATTGGTTTAAGGCAGAGCTTAATTATGAAATATCAAAATTAGATAACGCAGTAGAGTGCTCATCATGGGCTCAATCGCTCCAGAGTAAGAGCATTGCCAGTAGGATCTCTATATTTCGTTCTCTATACCCCTTCTCTAAATCACTATTCGTTCCCTATATTTTCATCATCTCCGGCAGAGTCTATCCCCGAAAAGATATAGAGATTCTCTGGTGAGTCTCTAAATATAGAGACTCTGGAGGGAGTCTTTAAATTTAGAGACTGAGATAGAGACCCTGCTGGATGGGTATAGAGGCTAAGACTGTCCGCAATAGTGTTTTAGGGAACGGTTTAGGGAACCTGCTAGAGATGCTTTAACGATTATGTCCGGGCAAGTGTGATGACATGGCGTATGCTATATTCGGGGCCTTTCTTGGTGATCCTACAGATTCTTTCTTGGGCACGACTTCCAAGATTCAAAGGATGTTTTTAGGTGCATATTCAGGGGCATATATGTAATTAATATTTTAGTCGATCTCCAGCATGTATAGAGTTCTGCACAAATTACATATTGGTATACGATTTCTTGGTTCCATGAAGAAAGCATGCACAAGAGGCCGCTCATCAATTCTTTTGTGCTTCGTCTCTCTCCTCCGCATCTTGTATCGGGCGTGTTTGGTAGCAGGTGCTCACCATGTGGCGTGCCCATGCGATTTGGCGCGCGTTTGAATCGCGACCGACGATTGGCGCGGACGTGCCGGCGCACAATAAACATTTGCGCGGCGTTGGCGAGGGCGACCGATTTCCTCGCCAACATATGCTAGGGCATGCTCTGGAGTAGTGTCGGCCGTCAGTTGACACGGCGACGGTGGGCTGCAAACCAAACACGTTCTATATGACACCGCTCGTCGACGGCCGATATTGGATCGTTGTGCATGATATGAGGTGCATGGTTGGTCGCTGCCTTATCGGGCTTAGATTCATAGTACAGTGTTCTCTCTAGGCACTGAACAACTTAAGATAAGTACGTACAATATCAGTTATTAGAGCAACTCCAGCAGCTCCTCTATATTTCCCCTCTAAAACACTATTAGCGTTTCCTCTATCCATCCCTCTAAAATTTCTTCAGAAATTACACTACCCTCTAAAAGATTCCTTCCCTCCAGCAGCCCCTCTATATCTGCTACAGTATTTTACAGGAGCTATTGGAGTTGCTCTAGGTCATTTACGTGAGAACAACAGCAACCAGTCATTTCACCATTCAAGTGCTTATCAAAAGGAAAGAGCCCCATCAAGAGGTCCAGGTCTCGCATTCAATCTTGCTGGACGGACCATGAGAAAAGTTGCAGCTAGCGATTGTCCCGGGCTTGTGATCCGGTTGGTGCCACTTTTTAGTCAACTTAAGTACGTAGCGCCACACCAATAATCCTTTACCACTGCAGCCTTTCAAGCCTTTCTTGAAAGGCGAAGAGGACATGGGACCTTCCGGACCGCCCTGTGGATACAGAGAGATGCAGGCGTGCTATCCAGCGTAGCCTTCACCTCGAATGGCCACGATGAAACGAACCCGTTTACAATAATGCATTAATGCATGTGATATTTGTTAGTTAGCTGCACCTCACTGTGTAACTGCACTCAAAGTAAAATAGTTGGAGGCTCCGGATAAAAGAAACGCAACAAGCTTATTCTATGTACCTAAACTATTAAGGAAATTTACCTAAACCTCCAGAAAATACTCATTATTTTACATATCTCAATTATGACAATCGGAGCAAATAACCCTCCAATGCGATTTCAAAGAAGTGTCATTTCTGATACTGTATAAATTAGATCATGCTACGCCCTCAAATTACATAAAAAAGTCCAATAAAGAAAAAAACAAAAGAATATTTAAAATATTAATTTCTTTAAAATGCATAATATAGTAGGTCCAAAATTCTATTAGTGAGAGCTATAATTAATGGACCTTTTCACTAAATACATGCATTTTAAAAATAATCATTTTACTAAAAGAAAAAATAGCCTCCTTAAAAAAAATTCAAGTTCTAAAAAATCTAAGCTAAATCTTATATGAAACTTTTTGCTAAATAAATATATTCTCTAAACTAAATAAATGCTACTCCTCCGGGAGCTTGGAGACTAAAAAAAAGTCTGCAATGAAATGCTATCCCTGTTGGCAATGCTTTAAACCCATGTTCACCCCAAGGTGTTTTTCAAAGCTCACAAAAATAAGTCGAGTAAAGAGAGTCAAATCCATTGGCTGTCTCCCCCCAAATCTAGTGACCTTTCCTTTCTTCCATGCCCTAATCTCTCCCCGTCTCCTCCTGCTTTTATGTTCCCTCTCTCTCCATTCTGCCTTTCCCTCCCCTCTCTCTGTACATCTCTCATTGAGAGGCGATGAGG
This sequence comes from Raddia distichophylla, assembly GCA_005191435.1. NCBI lineage: Eukaryota > Viridiplantae > Streptophyta > Magnoliopsida > Poales > Poaceae > Raddia > Raddia distichophylla. The sequence goes on along the minus strand of SPJY01037954.1, from coordinate 339,323 downwards.
AGCTCCATTTTTCCACTTGGAAGCCGGCTATTCCAGCCTCCAGTGCGTTCCTCCTAGAGCTCGCATAGATGACGGGGTTGGGTGGCTTGAAACATTACACTGGTAGTGGTATGTATGAAACATAGTTTATACTATGGTGAAACAAATGTTTGCTTTAGTGAAAACACAAATAAAAATGTGGAACATTGCTATTTGGTTTTTGTGAAACATGTCTTTTCCTTGGTAAAATGTTTTCTCTTGTCAAACATGGTGTTTGGCCTTCTAAAATATTTGCTTTTATGAGGTGAAACATCTTTTAAATAATTATGGGAATATTGTTTCAGTGATGTTTCATCAGTACCTCTTCATGTTTCACCAGTTGTTCGCCATGTTTTCATTAGTATTTATCCATGTTTCATCAGTACTATGTCTATATTTTATCAGTATTTTGCCATAATTTTATTAGTATGTTTCGCTATATTTTATTAGCAATTTGTTGTGTTTAATTGGACAAAATATATATTTATGATGGTCTAATATAACAAATGGTTGAAATAGACCCATTGTGACTGAATGGTCCACGCGACCTTAAGAGTTAAATTCAATTTTTTGGGTTGTTTCTAGAGCTTTGAGACGTACCTTTTAGATAAAAAAAGACTAAAAACTAAAACAGAAGAGTAGACCAATGTTTCAGATGTTTCATCAAGCATAACATAATGTTTCATTAGAGGAAAAAATATTAACATTTGAAAAATTCCGACATTTGCTTCAACATGTAAAACCAAATGTTTAACCGGGTAGAACCCAATATTTTCAGATGGACAAAATAGATGTGTCAATTGAGAAAAAAAATACAGAGATGTTGGAAAAATCGAACGCTTGTTTTAGTAGGTAAGACGAAATGTTTCACCAAATAAAACTCACTGTTTCGCAAGAGAAAATCACGTGTTTAAATAGAGAAAAATATAAACGTTTGAAAATGTTAGACGTTTGTTAAAATTTTAGACGTTTGTTTCAGCGGGTAAAATCAAATGTCTCACCAAATAGACCCCAATGTTTCAAATGGCCAGAGCACATGTTTCAATTGGGAAATATAGAGATGTTGGATAAGACAAATGCTTATTTTAGTAGGTAAAACCAAATATTTCACTAGACATAGCTCAAAGTTTCAAAAGGGCAAAACACATGTTTTAAAAGAGAAAAAAAAAACTAAAACATGCGAAAAAAACACTCATCGCAGATGGTAAAACCAAATTAATGTTTGATAAGAGCATAGCAAAACCAAAGTTTCGGAACATCAAATAATGTTTTACACTCCTTCACCTTGGTGTTTCACGAGAGCAAACATTCAACATCCCATTTGATCTTCTCAACTGTTGAACCATCGGCATGCCCCTCCAAGGCTCCAACCTGATGAACATGTGACGAGCAAGGAGAGAAGGGAGAAGGAGCTCAGAGCGAGACAAACAAGGCTTGCATATGCGCATCATATCGCTACCTGACCGTTTTCTAAAGAAAATTGGACAGCACGTTGTAGCGCTACGGCGCTATGGATCTTTCCGCAACGTTGTACCAGAATTAATCTCATGTAATTAAATGATGGGAAGGAGGCGAAACGCGGAGTCTAGAGTCAAGTATCGTTGTTAGAACCATACAAGGATAAGGTTTATCATCCCGCGGTGATAAGCCTCCGCCGCCGGCGTCCGGTGCCACCTCCATCGCCGGGGCTGGGCACGGGAGCGTCATCGTGTGGAGTTCCTGGATGGCAACTCCGTGTGCGGTAAGAAAATCTAGGCTGTGGCGGTGTACGAGGGCCTGTTGGGTTGGTCTCCTCTCAATTCCATGGTTGATGGCTTGGATGAGGACACGTCGATGGCGGATCGGCGAGGATCCATGGTTGTGCCTCCGGTGGAGACTTGGAAAGGTGAGTTTTCGCTTCTGCCCTTGAGGGAGGGGAAAAGCTGGGATGTGCGTGGAGTTGGTGAGCTTTTCCTAGATCTAGACATTCTCCTTTCGCATTTGTGGCTCCCGAGAAAAGCGTGTGCGTCTAGGGTTTGTGAGAGTGATTTACTTCATCTGGGAAGGAGATCCTTCGCGGTGGTGGCTCGGGAGTCTCATCCAGACGTTGCGGAGATGTGGGGGAGAGGTGATAGAGGAAGGGGGCAGGTGATTTAGGGGGTGGTAGAGGTCGATATCGTGGGAGTTGGGGCCGAGGAAGGAATGATCGTGGAAGATTTTCTTGGTCCAGAGCCTTATCAAAGGAAGGGGATCAAGGTTCGTCGGCTGCTGCGCTCAATGATTTGAGCGTGAAGGATACGGGAAGGGGTTCTTGGAAGGAAGTTGTCAAAAATTCGCCAGTGGAAAGAGGTATGTTCGAAGAAGGCAATGCTGGTCAAGAACCTGTTCTTACTGCTTCCCATTCTATGGATTCTTTGCATGCAGAGGGCCGAGATCGGCTACTCTTGGTAAATCTAGTTTGAATGAGGAGATTTTGGAGGGGGATAGATGGAGCCATAGGGAGGAAATGGCTAAAGAACGGGATAATGTATGGTTGAGCAAAAGGCCTGTTGAATCTGATCGAGATCAGTTCTTTTCTCATCCAAAGGAAGATTGGGGATCTAACAAGGAAGGTTTGAGTTCAGGTGTTCTGGTGTGGAGAAACAGATTGGTCCTTGTTTCAAGTGTAAGAAATTGGGACACATTGCTGTCAATTGTCAAAATTCTAAAGGTTGTGACCGATGTGGTCTGGATGGTCACACTGCTAAGAGGTGCATGATAAAGATAAGGACTGATTTTGCTCCTAAATTGTGTGGTTTTGCTGGTAAAGGATAGGGTTTCTTTGCCATGTCAAATGTTTCTTCTAGTGCTAATAGCAGGGAACAGAACTGTACTGCCATCATCACAATTGTTAGGGGGCATGCTTCTGCAAAAGATGTGGAGCTTGATATTAGTACCTTAATGGGTTCGAATGTTTGGAGATGTATTGCTAAACCAGTCAAAGAAGGGCAGTTCATGATGAGGTTCCCTACTGTGAAGAAGATTGAGGAGGTTAATGCTTTAGGTGTAATGAACATGAGGCTTGTGGATACTGCGTTCTTGGTTGAGCAGTGGAAGCCTGATGTGGGTGCTAAAGGCAAATTGCAAGAAGTTTGGGTCAAAATTGGGAATATTCCCATGGACAAGAGGTCAGAGGAAACAATATAAAATGTATCTCACCTAGCAGTGGAACCTTTGGAGCTAGACAGTACCACTATTTTCAAATTAGAGTTTGTGAGAGTTAAAATTGCTTGTAGGGATATTGAAGAAATTTCTGAATCTGCAGAAGGAGCTATAGGGTTACTGTTGTATGACTTTTCTTTTGAAGTTGAATGGCCAGCGGGTTTTATGAAAAGAGGCCCTTTACATGATGGGTTAAAGGTAGATAATGAAGAAGGAAAAGGAATCAACAAAAGGCACAAGCATGATAATGAAGGTAAGGGAGGCAAAATGACCAGTCTTGATAAGAAAAGTGGAGATTCTCGATCTGCCCCATCTAAATACAACAATGATAAGGGGAAAGAGATGGTTGAAAATTAGGAGAATTTTGACATCATTTTTTATAATTCTCAGGAATCTGAAAATTCAGAGGGAGTGAGATGGGGATGCAGAAATCTTTACAATTAACAAAGATGAAGACAATGGATAAGAATTTACCCCCAGTAAACTCTAATAGGAATGCATGGTTAATGAAATGCAATGATTTGGATGCTATGGTCAGTGGACAGAAGAAGCAAATTTTTGAATATGGCTCTTTTCTGAACAAGAAGTCTCATGTAGTGATTGAAGAGCTTTCAAATTTAGGTAAAATTGAGGATACTACAAAAAGCTTAGTGGAAGGTAAAATTTAGGAAAAAAGGGAGTTGGGTTATGTGAAAGCACCTATTAGAAGGAGCTCAAGACTGAAAGACACCACTGCTCATGTATTAGATAAGGCATCTACTATGGCCAAGAAGAAGAATCTAAAGGTATAATTAAATCTGCCAATTCTTTCTCTGTTCTTGATAACATAGACATAATTCAAGTTGCTAGGAATGTGGGGGTCAAAATTAACAGAAAAGATAAGGGCAAAATTGATGTGCTTAAAGCTCTTGAGAAATCTAGGGAATCTTTAATAAATAAAAAATTGGGTGCTAAGGAGAAAAATAAAAATAGTGATATTAATGGTTTAGATTGTCAGGAATTGGTTGTGCATGAAGGTACTAAGGGGGATTTCGAGTGGGACATCCAAGAAGATGATGAAGAGGAAACTTTTTCTCCTGTTGTTAGTAGGAAATTGAAGAGGTGTAAGAATCTACAGTTTAGAGATCTAGCTGTTAGGACCCATTTAAGAAATCTAAGAACAGATTTTCATAAGGGGTTTAATTCTAAAAGATGCAAAAATAATGAAACTCATGTATATGATGAGTAAGGCCCATTTAATGTTTTGGAACTGTAGAGGGGTTAGTAAGAAAGGTTTAGGCTCATATATTAGGGATCTAATATATGACCATGATTTGGATCTTGTTTGTCTTTGTGAAACCAAAAAGTCAAATTATGAGGATTATTTTTGCTGGAAGTTTGACCCAAGTAAACAGTTTCAGTGGAATTGGGTCCCTTCCAGAGGAAAATCCGGAGGTATTTTTATTGGCACCAAGGAAAACAGTTTTGAAATTCTTAGCTGTAAGAAGGGGCATTATATGATCTTGTTAAATATGTGGGATAAAAGATTAAAGAAGAAATGGACTGTAATTTGGGTTTATGGTCCTACTCATCAAGATGAAAAGGATGGCTTTTTGTTGGAACTGTATGAGTTATGCAACAAGATTGAGACTCCTTTACTGATGGGGAGTGATTTCAATATTCTAAGAAATTTGGATGATAAAAACAGGAATCAGATATTGGATAGGTTTTCTGAAGGTTTTAACCTAATTATTGAGGGTTTTGCTTTTAAAGAGCTCAGTATAATTGGTCCAATAATCATGTAATCCCTACCAGAGAAAAGCTTGATAGAATAATTATTAATATTGATTGGGAAAATATGTTTACTATGGCCAGGGTTAATAAGGTAGCAAGAGTGCTATCTGATCATAACCCATTAATTGTCAAGGTTGGTTCTGGTGGCATAAGGAAACTAAGTAGATTCAAATTTCATAACAGTTGGCTTAAAAATGAGGATTTCTTACCCTTGGTAAAAAGAATTTGGGAAGAACCAGTCCATAATCTGGGTCCTCTGGATGGTTTCCTTTTTAAAATAGGGAAGTTAAAAAGACTTTAAAAGTATGGGGTGGTCATTTGTTTGGTATGAAAAAAAGACAGAAAGAAAGACTACTTAATCAAATAAAAAAGTTGGAATCTAAAGAGGATATTGGTACTCTGAGTTTTGATGATCAGAGAACAAAAATGGATTCTTCTGCGGAGTTACTTAGAATCTTAGAAGAAGAGGAAGTCAATTGGCACCAAAATTCCAAAAGTAAATGGTTGTTATTAGGCGACAATAATACCAGTTATTTTCATTTGGTGGCTAATGGTAAAAAGAGGAAAAAAACTATTGAATCTTTGAATGATGGGGAGAAGATAATCGAAGGGGATGATTGTTTGTTGGTTCATGCAACAGAGTACTATAAAAATCCTTTTGAAAAAGGACAAGATAGTAGTTTCAGAATGAAAAGTAGTATGTGGAAAGTGGAAGAGAGGGTGAATGATGATGAAAATGAAATGCTAAATCAGCAATTCAGTTTATCTGAATAAAATTAGCACTATTCAGCATGAGTACAAACAAAGCCCCAGGACTAGGGCTGGCACTTTGGCTCAGAGCTCACGAGCTGCTCGTGAGTAGCTCGGTTTTTGGCTCGGCTCGGGCTCGGCTCGTAGGCCAACGAGCCGAGCTTGAGCTTTTTTTCTAGCTCGGTCAATTAGCTCGAGCTTTTTTTCCAGCTCGTGAGCGGCTCGTGGCTCGCTCGTGGCTCGTGGATTCATGGGCTTCTAGGTATTAGTTCATCTCATACCACTTGTAATTGACCCATCCACTTGTCTATGACTGGACATACCCCTAATATACGTCCAAAAAAGCTCTCAAAATCTCATCCTAAAGGCGATCCTCCATCGAAACCGCTGAAACACCCTTTCTTCAAACCTCAAAGAGCACATATTAGGCTGTTCATCAGGCTCGCGAGCGCTCACGAGCCGGACCGAGCTTTCAACGAGCCCGAGCCGAGCTTTTTTCCTAGCTCGTTCGGTGACCGAGCTCGGCTCGGCTCGGCTCGGCTCGTCAGCGAACGAGCTTGAGCGAGCCTGGGCCTGGCTCGCTCAAGCTCGGCTCGTTGCCAGCCCTACCCAGGACCTGATAGGTTACCAATTGAATTTTATCAAACTTGTTGGAATATTCTTAAGTTTGATGTGTTGAGAATTTTTTAATGCTTTCATAAAAATGATTTGAACATTGGTAGGCTGAACTATGGTATGATCATCCTGCTGCCAAAAAAAGAGGGTGCATATAACCTCAAGCAATATAGGCCCATTTATCTATTGAATAGCTTGTATAAATGGATTACAAAAACTCTAACTAGAAGAATGGAAACAGTGGTTTGTAGAATAATTAATAAAAGTCAGAATGCCTTTTTACCTGGGAGAAATATCATGGATGGAGTATTATCTTTGCATGAGATTTTACACCATACAAAAAGTAAAAAAGCAATCTGGGGTTGTCCTCAAACTTGATTTTGAGAAAGCCTATGATATGGTGGATTGGAGTTTCCTAATGAGATGTTTAAGGTGGAGGGGTTTTTCTAAGCAGTAGTGTGCTTGGATGTGGCAGGTAGTTATCAAAGGAACTATAAGTGTTTGTGTTAATGACAATCAGGGAGGGATGTTTCAGAGCAAGAGAGGGGTGAGACAGGGAGATCCCCTATCACCTTATTTTTTTTTAAAATTGTTGTTGACTGCCTTAATAAGATGTTCCATAAAGCTCAGGAGGAAAAAGTTATTGCTGGTCTTATTGGAGATATTGTTAATAATGGGGTTGCTATTCTGCAGTATGCCGATGATACCATTGTTACCATAAGAGATGATCACAGGTGTCTATTTCACACAAAAATCTAGCTATATCTTTTTGAAATGATGTCTGGCCTAAAGATTAATTTTGCCAAAAGCGAGATTGTGCTCATTAATGGGGATGCTGTTAGAGCTGAGCAGATTGCTGGATTTTTCCACTGTCAAATTGGGAAATTTCCAATAAAATACTTGGGGTCCCAGTTAGCTATAGAAGAAATTTGAGCATTAACTGGGAGGAATTGGTTGATAGGGTCAGAAAGAAAGTTAATGCTTGGAAAAGTAAGATTTTATCTATGGGGAAGCTAACTCACATCAATGTCTGTTTGTCTAGCATTCCCTTATATTCCATATCCATGTTCATGTTACCTAAAATGGTGATTGATAAAATAGATAAAATCAGAAGAGCTTTCTTATGGAATTCATTCAATAAAAGAAGGAAATATCACCTTATAAAGTGGAAAAAGGTGATTAAGCCCAAACATAATGGTGGTTTGGGTGTGATTAACCTGAGAGTAATGAATGTGAGTCTCTTATGTAAATAGTGGTGGAAACTTGAAATGGAAGAAGGGTTGTGGCAAGATATAGTAAGAGCCAAATATATCAAGAATAGCCCAATTGTTCATTGCACTAACAAGCAGCATGAGTCAGCTGTTTGGAGTGATCTAATGAAGGTAAAGGAGATTTATACTAAAAATAGAAGTAAAAAAGTAGGGGATGGGTGTGATACAAGCTTCTGGCGCGATAGATGGTTGTTTGATAGCCCTTTAGAGGTCAAATACTCTGATATTTTTCATATATGTTCAGAAAAGGAAGTATCAGTTGCATATTGTGCTGCTAAAAACTGGAATCTTGAATTTAGAAGATGGATGAACATGGATCAGAAGGTGAGATGGGATGAGATAAGAAAAGAGGCCCTGAGGTTTTCCTTAGGGGTTAAATGGCTATTGAATAATAAAGGAATTTTCAGTGTTAAATCCGTTTACCATTTATGCCATGCTGGTGAGTTGTCCCACAAACTTGAGGATTTTTGGAGAACCAAAATTCCTTTAAAAGTTAAGATATTTGTGTGGTTACTAAAAGAAGATGCTATATTGACTAAAGATAATTTGAGAAAAAGAGAGTGGAATGGTAACCTTTATGTGAGTTTTGTTATGAAATTGAAAATACAAATCACTTGATGTTTGGATGCCATTTGGCTCAATTAACTTGGGGCATTTTAGCCAAGTGTTTTGGAATTGATTGGATCCCTAACAATCTGAAACAATATGTGGATTGGGAAAAAAAGATTATCGCTTGTCATAAAAGATTGAAATTCATGGGTTTTGCTGCTGTCAGCTGGTTGATTTGGATGTTGAGGAATCAAGCTTGTTTTGACAAGAGACAGATTAAAAACCCATTTACTGCAATCTACATGATTTGTTCATTTTTGAAATATTGGACAGGATTGATGAAAGCTGAAGATAAGGAACTTTTGGAGTTGGGGATTGATGGGATTTTCAAAGTTGTGAATGATTTGTAGTAGAAGACGGGAGGCTCAGGGACTTGAGAAGGATGGGCGCGCCTGTGAATGCCGCTCTTGGTTGCTTTTGTTACTTTTGCTGGTTGTTTGAGCTATCTTTTTGTAGGTTGTGGTATTTTGCTGCATAACCTGAATCAAAACTCGTAGCTCTCCCTCCCTGTTGCAGTGGCTTAAAGAGCTTGGTGCTTTCACCTCCTCTTTGGCTAGTTGTATTTTCTATGTTGGTTGGACAACAGTTAAAACCGTTTTGTGGCTTTCGTTTATATATAATGGAAATGGAGGTGGGGTGTGAGCCCTTGATCAAAAAAAATAAATTAAATGATGGGAAGAACCGATGATATGAGAATTGGTTGGCTGCATTATTGACGGAATTAGTGGTCTGATGTATGATTAATTAAAGGGTTACGCATGCTAGTGCATCCAAAAGGAGAAGAACGCTACAACTCAAACCGTTTTGCACACAGAAGTAACTGCACGAAAATTTGTTGTGAGCCAAGCGTCAATAGGCGTATATATACGGTATACATTTGCTTGGAGTATTTTGTATATGGCGAGCTGGACACGACACGAATGCCCGACCGTCCCGACACGGTCAAACGTCCGCGCGGAAGTAATTCCGATTTAAAAAAAAACTAGTAGCTATAGTTTATAAAAGTATGTCTCGCCTCGCCAGTCATGTCTTTGTGCCTTACGCCTCTCTTTGGTATGCGCTTTGGTTGAATTTAATTTGATTAGAACAAAAGTTTTAAGTTCTTAAAAAGAGGTACTAAAAAGCTAAAAAATTTTAAAAAATTTTTAAAGATATTTAAGTAAATTCTTATGAATTTTTTTAAAAAAATGTTACGCCAAATAGTTTGTAAAAAAAGATGAATTTTGGTTCAACCGAATAAAACTGAACCAAACGCGAACAAATTAAGAGGGATGGGATCTCACTCGCGCTTAGGCTTATCCTCGGTATTTTTCAATTTTAAGAGATACCTCTGCTTACATGCTGCAGATATAAAATGCTACCACTGTCAACATCGCTGCGCTTCCATTTAAAAAAGGGACCCCCAAAATTAACACCAACACTATCAGCTTCCTTGTCGAGTTTCAATAAGAACAATCAATTAACAGGATCCACTGAAACAAACACGTACAGCGGCGCAACCTTGATAAACAACCTCATAGTAGCGTGCCATATCGATCGCCATCACCGCGACGCAACCTGTAAGTTGTCCACCTAATGCCCAGATAAACATACGGCTCCCGAGGACCGGGCCTCGGTGGCACAGGCTGCTACATGCATGTCTTCCTGCTACAATAATGCATGTGATATTTGTTAGTTAGCTGCACCTCACTGTGTAACTGCACTCAAAGTAAAATAGTTGGAGGCTCCAGATAAAATAAATGCAACAAGCTTATTTTATGTACCTAAACTAGTAAGAAAATTTACCTAAACCTCCAGGAAATAATCATTATTTTACATATCTCAATTATGACAATCGGAGCAAATAACCCTCCAATACGATTTCAAAGGAGTGCCATTTCTGATACTGTATAAATTAGATCATGTTTCGTCCTCAAATTATAAAATAAATCCAATAAAGCAAAAACTACCAAAGAATATTTTAAAATATTAAATTTTTTAAAAATGCAAAAATATAGTAGGTCCAAAATTCTATTAGTGAGATCTATAATTAACGGACCTGATCACTACATACATGCATTTTAAAATTATTCATTTTATTAAAAGGAAAAAATATAGCCTCCTTAAATTTTTTCAAGTTCTTAAAAATCTAAACAAAATCTTATATGAAACTTTTGCTAAATAAATATATCCCCTAAACTAAATAAATGCTACTCCTCCTGGAGCTTGGAGACTAAAAAAATATCTGCAACAATGGAAAGCTATTAATTACTGCTGGCAATGCTCTAAACCTATTTTCACCCCAAGGTGCTTCTCAAAGCTCACAAAAATAGGACGAGTGAAGCGAGTCAAATCCGTTGGCTGTCTCCCCCAAATCTAGTGACCTCTCCTTTCTTGATCCATGCCCTAATCTCAACCCATGCATATAGTGTTATCATTATTGTATGAATATGACAGTATAAACAGAGAAAAAAAATCTGGTGTTAAATTAAGAGAAATAAATTACTTTTATTATTCTAGTGAACTATAAAATATATACCATTAAAAGTTGTGTACGATGAGAAGTGTAAACGATAATGCCTACCAATCTCGATCATTGCTCCTTGGCCCAATGGCCAATACGGTAAAAAAATAATTGGTGGTTTACAATGTTTATTTTTGGGCGAATGACAGGAAAATGGAAAAAGACGTGATAAAACATAGAAAAATACCTCATAAAAACTCACGTTCCACTATTATTAAAAAAATCGCCCCACACAAACAAGAAGTTTCGCAAGAATAAACGAAGTTTCACCACACAAATCCAAAGTTTCGTACAAACATGGCTCATTTCATGGTGAAAATGGGGCCGCACCTTCTCATGGCTAGACATCTTCTTCTCTAGATTCGACAATAAGGTGCAAAGACCCTGTAATATTCTCAATGAATATTTGTGTTTTGCACTGATGCCAAGATTAAGGATCGTAGAGTTTGAACCCGAAAGTTGAGTTGAGTTCAAATCTTGTGCTAAGATCTTCCAATTTCATTTTGATTCGTATCTGAGAGGCTTGTGGATGTTTTGATATATTGTGGTATTGCCTTTTGTCCATTAGATATTTCATCCATATGTTTCATAATGCTTCACAATGTTTCAGCAGTTGAGTCCACAAGGGTGTTTGGGCTATCTAGAGTTATGTCTTTGTTCGACAGACGGTTCCTCAAACGGTTTTGTGTGGTGGACGATGTGTCCAAAGAGCGTCCTAGCACAAGACATATACGCCAGGTGGTTCGGGGCATGCACCAGCATGACAAGGTATTGTTTTCAAAGAGGGTATTTTGGGTCCCTACAAAGCCTTTGTTCCGTCAGAAAGATTCCCTAGAGCTCAGGCGTCGCGAACAGTTGCGTCCATATTAGGTGTTGGCGTAGGTTGTTTATGTCGAACAGTCAGGTCAATTGTTTGGCATAGTGGATGGTTGCTTCTAGAAGGGTCTTTTTTGGAGTAGAGTTTTGGTGCTGGATAGTATGAGATCGTCGGACCATCTAGGGTTGCGTATGTTCATCGGATTGTCCGACGATAACGATGTAGCAACCCTAATGGCTAGTCCCTGGGTGCTGGCAATTTAAGGCCTGATGGTTTCCCTTGGAAGGTTTTTTATTGTAGTCTCAACATCTATTAAGTACATTTTGAAGTGAGCCACCAAGAGCTATGGTTCCCTTGGATGGCGTTTAGACCCGCCTTTGCAATGTCTAGGCACTAGGCAATGGCCTCTCGACCCGCCTAGGGCCTAGGGGGTGACCTAGGTGGCCAGCCCATGTTGGTGGTACTAGACAATGATTGGGCAGTTCAAAATTACCCTAGGGATGTGTACATGATGATGATGCGGTTTTAAATAGCATTTTATGATTGTGAAATGATTATATAGAAGCCTTGATAAAGTCCCTTGCCTGCGAAATATGTATGCAGTGGTCGTCCAAGTAAAAATAGGCTGAATGTATGAAAAGGCTGCCCGCCAAGGTGAAGCTTCAATTGGCCATTTCCATGTAAATTCTTTGATCTCCTGGTCTCTCACTGGCTTGACACCAGAAAGAAAGATTCCCATTTAGAATAAGTAAAGTCAAATAGGGAAGGAAAGAAAGCTTAGGGCTAAAAGAACGTATAACAAGAGCTTCATCGAATTCGTATCCAGCCTCTGTTCACTAAATTGAAAAGGGCTCTTCATTATTGATAAGTGGTCTACGCGCTGATGAAAGATAAAGCCTTGTATGCAGTGGGAATTGGAATTACACTTGGGATCTACTGTTCCTAACTCTTTAATGGTTTTCTATGGCAGTTCAAAGAGGCGGCAGTTAAAATATGGAGTGAAAAATATAAAAACAATTCAGTTCTCATTAAGGTACGAGGGCTTCTTATTCCACGAGAATGACCCATATAACAAGCTACACCAAGTAAGAAGTGTAGAACAATTAGCTCATAAAGACCGCTCTTTTGTTTTAAAAATTTTTTGCAGTTGCACCTAGAACTAGAACTACTTATTAAAAAGAATCCTATTCTTATGGGTAAATGCTCAATATCCACAAATGTTACGAACCAAAAAAGGCTGAGCCCTTGCTTTCGAGCTTAGCTTCACCTTTGTAGTCCTATGCATAGTCATTACTATAGCCCCAATCATAGCTACTACAATTTTTTTTAAAAAAAACTTAACATTTGACATCTTAAATTTCAAATTTATTAGTTTGACCGTCTAGGCAACGGCGCCAGGCGGCCCTTCTCCGCGCACCTAGCGCGTAGCGCCTCGATCGGATAACATTGCTAGAGCTATGGTTTGGGGGAGAGAGTCAGAGGAGAGCTTTAATGAGGGAGTGGTAAGCCTTCTTTGGTGTTTCATAGAGACTTTTATTTTAGGCAAAGCAAGACTTTATTGATAAAGACACCAGGCTTTGGTTACACAAATTTTGGACTACAGGAGTGGACATATGTCCAGGAATATAGTCCATGCTCGATCCGACCCAGTATTCCACCGCAACCATTTTACTTAGCACCAAACTCACTAACTAAGATCATCAAAAGAGTAGGGATTGAAAAGATGGAAAAGAAGCTGCCCAAGGGGAAAAAAAGTGTGGAGAAGCGCAGCTACCTATCGCCGACCGGCGATCGGCGAGTATCACCGTGCCCTGGACACTAGAAAAAGGAGCCTGAGTTGCACGAGCTAGGAAAAAGAGAAAGCATGTATGAGCTCGGATTCGGAGAGGAAGATGGACACCGGAAAAGGAACGTGAGATAGGCCCTATCGACGTGCGCTTAGTGTAGCATCCAACCGCTCTCTGTATGACAGAAAATCTGATAAATAGTGTTTTCGTTTTTTTTCACCGGTTTACGATGTTTTTTATTTGATTGCATTATTTTGGAAGCTTTCGGTTAGAAAAATACTTTCTATTAGTTTGATTTGCTTATCCGTTAATGTTTGTAATTGTATGGCCTACGGAAGGTTTTGATAGTATGTATGGAAAAACATGGTATGTATGGAGAGAGAGAAAACAAAGCAGTTTCTCAACTTGTGGTCGTCACCTGCTGGCAGCTGCCCCTTCTCAACTCCATTAAAAAACAGGAGAGAGAAAGGAAGAGAGAGAGTATACAGAGGTCGGTCCCTCCTCAACGGTCACTTCGCCATTGCCAGCGACACCGCCTTCCCCCCGAAAGGTCCCCTCAACCCCCGCAGGCGAGCGGAGGAAGACGAAGAAGAATAGCAAGGAAACCACCACGCCACCGAGCCGAGCAGTCATCGCCATCATTAACAACTCCCCGTCTGCCTCCTCTCGAAAGCGCCACCGGATCCGGCTCCTCCTCGAACCCCTCTCCCGCTCCCCTTTCTCCCCTCCTCACGACACCGCGAGCCCTTTTCTACTCGTGCGCGATCCCTGCCCCCCGGGCCATGCCCCTGCCGCCGCCGGCGGCGTCACCATGTCGCGTAGCGGCGTGGAGGTGATCATCAGCAGGGGCTGCTCCAGGATCCTCCCCGGGATGCAGCCCTCTTCCGCCTCCGTCGCCTCCTCCTCCGCCTCGCGTCGCGGCGGCGGGGTGTCTGCCGCCGCAGCTCGCCGACCGCCCGACGGACCCTTCTCCGGCCTGGTCATCTGCGTCACCGGGCTGTCTAAAGGTGCCTGCTTTGCCCCTTTATTTTGCCAAGAAAGATTTTTAAAAAGAACATTGCGTATCAAGGGCTTATGCGTTCTTGCCTTCATGGTGGACGGGGATTTGTTTTGCAGAAGCGAGGACTCAGGTGAAGGAGGCGACCGAGAGGCTGGGAGGCGAGTACAGCGGGAGCTTGCATCCCAAGTGCACTCATCTCGTGGTGCAGATATCCTTGCACACCATGGGCCATCGTGCCTCACTAATTTTCTTGGTAATTCGTCTTGTTTGTTTCTCAAATTCAGGGTAGTATGTTTCCTTAACAAACAGCACAGCTTTGCCGGCCGCAAGTTTGAACACGCGCTGAAGCATGGTCCGAGGAATGGACTCTTTGTGGTAACATTGGGTTGGTTTGTCGATTGCGTTCGAAGGAACAGTAAGTCAAGTTCCATCAGTTAGTTCTTCTCGTCTGTCTTTGCTAAACTTATTTATAGCGCGGTCTCTAATTTATGGTGGTTCTACCACAGTGAGGTTGGATGAATCCTTGTATAGCATCAAGAACATTGCCGAGAACGGTCTACCACTCGGGGAGTTCAACAGGTTTGTTGATGTTCCTGTTAGTGAGAACTCGTGCCTTCCACCGGCCATATTTCAAGATAAAGCATGCTCAGACACGGCCCAGAAGCGTCAGCTTCAGGTTCCTACAAAGGAACCTGACCATGATGCATTAATTTTTACAAATGATGCCATCTACATTGACCCTGGGATATCTAGTGAGATGAAAAAGAAGGTATGGTCCATCTCAACTGCCGCTTCCTTTTATGATGGTTGGCTTGGCACTTTACTGGAATCCACCAAACCATAAGTTGAGACATCAGAAGGGAACTTTTTGATGTTTCTGTTGACGGAGTGATATATTACAATTTACAACATTATGTGGATTAAAGAATCTGCTCAATGTTATGAGGAATACAAATGATCTAGAATGAAGCAATAAATTCTTTGAATTTATTTCATCAATCTACAAGGATTGCTGAACTTTCATCCTCTCTGGAACCATATTTACAAGATATCTCTGCATCACTATAATTACATGAATGGCATATTGTCTGTAGATATATGATGCTGCTAGTAAAGAAGGTGCAAAACTGTTGGACCACTGGTTTATTGGTTGCCATGCCACGTATGTTGTGTGTGAGGATGCTTCTGTCAAGAGATATGTTGGTCATTCAGACAACATTGTAACTGTAAGTAATACAGTGTTACTGCAATAATATTCTTTTGATTGTTTGCTAACGTGGTAAGGATCATTTGCTTTGTGTTAACATTCTGCTTTCAATTTACCAGCCACTTTGGATCTTGAAAACAGTTAAGGAAAAGAACTTGCAGAGACTTGTCCATTTGTCTTCAGACCTGGCTAGGCAGGTTGCCATGGTTCTTGAAAATGTCCAGACATCTCAAGAGGTATGTTATTAGTGTTATATACTCTAATGGACTTACCCGAATGAATTGTTCTCTCTCACTGGGTGGGGAAGGGGGGGAGGCAAATCTAGGATTAAGATTTATCATAGATATATGTTTTAAGGTATTTGTTCTCATCTTTTTTTTTTATGAAAGGAAACAAGAACAACCAAACTGGTTTCTGACATATTACATGGGAAAATCCTACATATCATCATAGAACAGTCGAATAGAACATAATACCTTAGACTGACTGGAGTGCTCCCCTCTAGCACTGTGTTCAGTGAAGAAAAGACGAGAAAATATGATCCATGTAAATGGGCATTGGGCTAGTTTTTTTTTTCTTGCATGAACTTTTTAGTGTTTGTATGAGGAACAACATTAGCATGCTCGCAATTAATTTTTACTTTATTTCATATTAAAGTGTGTGTCGATTCTTTATATATTTGCTTTCTATTTATGTTTATAATAATTCTATTTTCCATATTTAACTCTTACACTTGTAGTGACATTGAGAATCTTCTGTTCTTTTAGAATAGAAAACTTGGGAGTGTTCCTTCTATAAACTCAAACTCCACTGGAGTGCCATCCACCCAAGGGGAGATAGATGAGAGTCATCAAGAGAGGCAAAAATTTGTTGAAGTAGCAAAGAAAGGTGTTCGAGACCGCCGAGTTCGGCGTATGCGGGTAAGGGTTGTTTTACCTATTTTGGTAAATTTCCTTTTCATTTTTGCAAAATCAGCAATTTCATTGGTATATATATCCTTATATTTTCTTCCACGTCGCTGCTTGTGTGTTCTTTCAAACAAAATTGGTTCATTTATTTGGACATGGTTATAATATTTGTAGACCGGTCACCTTGTGCTAGCTTGCTTATTTATTGAAAGACCATGAAATTCACGTCAGTATGAGCCATGACTTGAACTGAATGACGACACATTTCAGAATTCAGATATTCATTACTTTGCGCTTTACACTACTCTCACATATCTGGTTTGTTTATAAAGAAGCAATGATCAACATTTCATCCTCATTTTTTACATTGTATTGTTATTTTAATTTGTAATTAATCTGCATTTGGTTTTATTCTCACCAGCTGGTGTTGGTTCATTGGCCTTTCACAGTGACCTAATATTTTGTAACTAGCATGACTATTAAGGGGATGTTGATTTACCGCTGCTGGTTTAGACAATGCAATTTGCATGAGAATATGTTTTAGAATAATTGTCGGAAACAAAGAATGTGCTGTTCACTTCAGGAAATGCAACCCTTATGCAATAATCTTGCTGAGCACATTTGTACTCCATTTCAAGTGGTTAATGTTGCTGCAATAGGGATTCTGCCACAGCTGCATAATGTAATGTAAAAATAGCAACTTTTTGAGCCATATGAAAGTTTTGATGTCTCAATTGTGGTTTTAAGTCAGTCATGTGAAGTACCAATCCTTCCAATCACGCCTGCTACACTTCTGGATTCAATCTGCTGGACAATATCCGAGCCAACTTCATCTGCAAGTATTTATACGGATTCTTCATGGTCCGATGATGCCAATGAGCAGCAAAGCACCATTTTCTTTGATGCAAATGTGGATAGAAAGGATCCAGACCAATCGGCTGATAATTTGTCCCGCCCGCTAAGAGAAAGGTAAGTAATTCTTGGAATCGATCAAACCTCTTTCAAACTCGCTTTCCTAACAGCTTCACTTTGTTCTTTTAGCGAGAAAAGTGAAGTGATTTTTAAGAACCACTTCCTTACCATACTCTTCCCTATTGATCGTTTTGGCGAGCTTGGACTTTCCTCAAGGACATTCTTCAGCAATGGTGGCTTTACATGTATACAAGTGCTGGATCACATCTACAACTTCTACCAGGTACAATGATGATAATTTCCTTTTTAAGGTAGTTTGTTGTCTTCAGAAGTTGCTCGACCCATATCTTTTATGTTCTTGTTCTCTGCTTTGCTTGGTCCGAGGCATTAAAAGGGTCATCTTTGTGCAGGAGAACATGTCAACCGAGGAGACAAATGTAGCCCTGCATACGGATTCACGGCATGCAGATCGGCTTCGTTCACTGTACGCAAGTGCTGAATCTGCAGAAAGAGGTTTTGTAGCATTCAAAAGAATTGTTTTCTTGGGAAGCCGAAGAAGTTTCGAGGCACTAAAGCGCCTTAACAGAGAGAGCAATAGCAATGTATATGAACTTGTGATTAGCGCATGAACGCACCATACTCGGTGCTATTAGTCAAATTTGCTTGTTGCTTACAGGTTCAGAACGTGTGCAGAATAAAAATGTAGAAAACAATACACGGCTTAATAAAAAGAATTCTGTTGCATCGTTCACACTCCTAACTAGAGGGCTGCCGAGCGAGAAATCCATAAATGATCAGAAAAAGCATCGGGGGAAGAAGCATTCATTTGGATTTCGTTTCTATATGAACTGAATCGCCTTCAATAAAATTCTGAAATAGCCTCGTGCAATCCCCACATAATTAAACCTAACACAAGTCATGAAAAAAACTTAAATAATTTGCAGATATAATTTGCTGTTTACTCTGTCTATGTATGATGTTTCAGGAAAAAAATTTATTCTATCTTAAGAGTAATAAAAAAGAGAATTTTAACAAATTTGAATGGCTCAAAATTGACAAATTGCTCCCTTTTATAGAGTGAACAGACAGAGGTAGAGTAAAGTTTAGGAGTCCAACTACAATTTTTTTTCGAAGGCCTAACAATAGACAGATGCTTTCAGTTTGAAATGTAAGAAAAGCGACTTGAATGTTGCGTTCTCCTTTTATTTCAAATGATTTTGAAGGAAATATCCAACTTGGACTCCGAAGGCAGAACATACCAAGAAGCAGTACATACATGAGATCAAATCGTCTCTTATTATATATACACATAGCATTACTGCTGCGTTGTACTCTCATGGTCAACACCTTCTCTTTTCGCATCCAACTTGTACCTCAGCAGTCCACCAAATTAGCCAAAATTTATTCCCTGCGCTAGAGGTAGCTCGCTTCCATAGTTGATTGTACTGCAAATATTCGACTTAAGCATTAGCAAATGAAATTTTGCGGACTCAATGCATAATAAAGGTAAAGTACTATCTATACCGTTTTGAGCATGCTAGAATTCTCGGCCTGATAATCTGTCTCTACGTCAAGAAGGGTCCTACTCTCATAGTAATTGTCTTCAAGACAGTTGCTTACATATTAAAGCTTACTTGAATTCAATATCATATCAGACAAGATTATTGTAGAAACTAGAAAGATTATATATTGTAGAAACAAGACAGGTTATTTTATTCATTATAATGTAATGAAATCTTGAGGGTGCAATTTTATTAGCTATGGAACTTGGTAACTAACCGCAATGAGAACTCAAACATCCATTAAAAAAATTGTCCACACTGATTTTGCATATAATCTATCCAAATTAATAATTTCTAGATGACAACTTGGGACAATGCAACTAGTAAGAATTACATCAAATAACCAAGGCTATCCATCTGTCATGTAAAAAAAATGTGTACTTACCAAGTGCCCCTTCTCATGTACTGCTTCCAGGAATCACTTCCCGCTTCTCGTCCACCACCAGTTGCTTTTTCTCCACCAAAAGCTCCACCGATTTCAGCACCATTAGTGGGTATATTTACATTAATTATACCACAATCGCTTCCATGAGGACTGCATACAAAGAAGAATAAGAATAATCACTACTACAGTCATTTTCTGTCTTGATGCGGCAGTCGTAGAAAAAAAAACTGGAACAGGGTACATAAAAAGATAGATGTAATGGTCTTCACAGGTGAATCATTGTTCTAATTATTATAATTTATGGAAAGCATACATATGACACAAATACAGTTAGGGCTTTACTTATCCGGAACTTAGGCAGATATATGATTCTTTAAATGACAATAAACAGGAATTTTCATCTAAAAAAGAATTAAAGAAAATCGCATATAGTTTTTGAATGAAAGCTTAAAACATAGCAATCATATATCGGTGTGCTTTCATGAACAGAAAGACAAAGAGAAATGTAAAGCAATACCTTCAAATAATAAAGTCATCATCCTTTAGTGCAACAAACTTTAGAATTATGGATGTACTACAGCAATTATTTCAAATCTCAACATGAACATTTTGATGAAAAAAGAAACCAAGAGTAACACTCTGGGTTGTGGAACCAATACTTACCCAATCCACTTGAAAATAATATCTGGTCTCCTTGTAAATATAGAGCTGCTTAATCCTTGAGGAACAGAATTGTTTATTGCAATTGCTTCCTTCAAGGTCTGCAGGATAACCAGGGTAATACATTATGATACAATGCAATGGTGTACAATCGACACCACATAGAACATGTCAATACCACAAAGTACTAGATTATTTGCTACCTGAAATTTCATGACATAAAGTACAGGACCAAATAGTTCTTCCCTCACAACTGGTGCGGAAGGTGAAATTTCCACAATGGTTGGTTGGACAAAGTTTCCCTCTGATTCAATCGCAGATCCTCCAATAAGAATTTTTCCTCCCTGAATATATATGGATGGTAGTTATATTAGATTATTAGAACATCATTGCTTACATCAAGGCACCAATTGACCCAAGGCCATAGGTAAAGTATAAATGATCTCTTCTAATTGACTCAGATTATACTGAAACAGATTATAAAACATATATATTTCACCTGAGATTTGATTGTTTGGATGCCTTTCAAAAAGTTTTCTTTGGAAGCAGTAGTATGCAGCGGTCCCAACAAGGAGCCCTTCTCCAAAGGATCCCCAATTCGGACTTGCTTATAAACCTCGACAAGTTGATCAAGAACTGTTTGGTATATACTTTCATGAAGCAGCTGTATTAAAAGGGGAAAAAAATAACACTTAGAATACTCAAATACTAACCACAAGGATAGGAAAAAAAAAGGAAATCAGTACTTACCAGCCTACGGCATGTAGTGCATCGTTGTCCTGCCGTACCAACAGCAGCAAACAACACAGAGCGCACAGCTAGCTGAATGTCTGCATCATCCATAACAATAATGGCATTGTTCCCACTAAGTTCAAGAAGGCATTTACCAAATCTTGCATTGACCTGCTGTTGAACCATTAGACCAACCTGCATTGAACAATCGCAATTATATATTTTTACAGCAGACCAGCACAGCTCATTAGATGATATATAACCGCAAACTCTGAGGACCCACAAGAAAAAGGATTTCAAACAGCACACAGAAACTATTGAGAGATGAAATATGTGGTGTGAGTTGGGTGTGTATTCTGATTCTCCATGTACCCTCTCAAAGAGAGGAATTTTGGATCAAGTACTTAGGACACATACACACACTAGTCTTCATAGTGTTCATACGGGAAAGGAGAACTAGGAAACGAAGTTCAACTTCATGACTTCTATAAAATCTACACAATATGCAGAAGAAAGATAGCGATTTATAGAAATCAAATACCTTCGTACTTCCAGTGAATGAAACCAAAGGTATCCTTGTGTCAAGAGCAATTGCTTGACCAATTTCAGCACCCCCACAAAAAGAAGTGAAAATTGCGCCTGGCAAGTTGTTCTTCTCCAATACACTAGCCACTATTTTAGTCATTGCGATAGTGATCAATGGAGTAGTTGGAGCACCTTTCCTGCAATGATTGAAAAAAATTACAAAAGGAAACTGCACCCTTTGCAATACTGACAGAGCTTGATAACATTGAAAGAAAACAAAGTGGCCGCTGAAATCTACCGAAAACATAATATCCAACCTAACATTCTAATTCTCTTGCATCAGAAGATCTTTTTTTTTTTGCTGTTTATCACACTAAAGAACTCATATTAAGCTCCCTCTGTCTATGACGACTTCCTTCCAGTTGTTTTGTCATTTTTCCTCCAGTGATAGGTGATAACAAACCTAAAAGGGTCCCATAAGTTATCTGAACAGTTCATCCATCAGAGAGACACTGCTTGCATTTGTATGAGCAGATGGCTAGGACTTATTGCAATAATGAATACAAGGACACATCCTAGATATCATGGATCTTCACCAATTTAACAAACATTACAAACCATAAACATCTGGGGCGTTAAGCCAAAGATACTTCTTGAACACAGCACCTCCCATCACGTGAGGGCAAACACTCATCAATAATTCAAGTACAATAAGTTACACATTTGGAGAACATGCAGAAGAACAGTATTCAAAGTTTATAAAAAAAAACCACCATTCTTACCAGACAACACAGTTTCCGCAAACCAAAGCAATGCAAGCATTCCAACCTAAAACATGACACAAATAGACCTATTAAGGTTTATGTCTGCGTTAACCTGTTAGGAATGACATGAATTTGAGTATATGGCAAACAATGACAGTGATATAATGATTGAAATGACCAATGCATACCACATATCATATATAATGCCGTTACAAATCAGATTGCAGTGGTTAATATTTTTCAATTGTTATGCTCCAAAGTCCAAAGAACAAGGAGTTGCAGCGCACTACATTGATTTTCACTCTGATGTTATAAAAGGGTGTAATGCATGAAGTATATAAATGGCCAAAAATTTACCCAGCACGGCACAAGGAAAATTGA
This sequence comes from Raddia distichophylla, assembly GCA_005191435.1. Classification (NCBI taxonomy): domain Eukaryota; kingdom Viridiplantae; phylum Streptophyta; class Magnoliopsida; order Poales; family Poaceae; genus Raddia; species Raddia distichophylla. Next base: position 316,964 of record SPJY01037954.1, on the reverse strand, counting down.
ATGCAGTGATGACTCCAACAACTCCTAGAGGATTCCATACCTATTCAAATAAGCATTAGTGATTGCCAGTTTAACATGTTCCATGATGATGCCTGAGAACGGGATCAGTATGTAACACATGAAAAACTAATAATAGAATACTTTCACCTACCTCCATCATCATATGATTCGGACCTGAAAAAAAAATACAAAAGGCAGCATTAGCAAAAGCTTCATATTCTTATCAAACTCCGAATTAATGCATTGATAGTTGATACCCAAGAATTAGAAAGAGACATTATTCTACAATTGGAAACACCACCATGACACAACAATCTATAATTAAATCACAGAAGGCAATGTTGATATTTTTGGCAGGACTATCAGAAAACCTGTAGATTAATCAGGTGAATTGGTGGTATTTTATCATGCTCTGTTACTATGGGCATGTCATAGAATAATAAATTTGGTAACTAATGGTGGTAAATCATATCAGGGGACACAAGTTTCCACAAAACAGAGATGTGGAACATGTCTATTGTGGCGCCCAAACTATTTTCAGAGAATCATTAAAATGGAATAAGTTATGCAGTGGATCACAACAAATTACAAATTTGCTAATTCCAGCTGCAGTAGGTTTGTATAATGAAAACCTAGATAGATTATTGAAGGTATTTTAACAAATATTAGAACCTTTTAGTTGCCTCCCAACCAATTACAAGTGATATGGTCAAAAGTGCACATCTCAACATAGATGATGACATGATGTTGCTTTCATCCTTTTAACTGACAATAAGAATATAATATAATGGAAGGAGAACGGTCTTACGTTCAGATGGTATAATGGATCCATTTAGTTGGCGACTTAGACCAACAGCATAATCACACATGTCAATGATTTCCTACAAAAAAAATGTTCATGTTAATGTCATTGTGTGCATGGTGAGAAATCAAAAGTGTGTTCCATTGCATTGAGTGAGCAAGCTTTCCCCTTGCTACAGTGCTAAGAGGCGATTTCTAGGGTGTGAGCTAGCCCCTCCAGATCCCACTGAATCCTCCACCTCCGACGGCCGCTCCGGTGCCGGCGAGGTGGGGAATCGAGCATCGCTGCGGATTTGGCGCTTCTCCAAGCCGGCAACGGCCTCCAGTCCATCGACGGGAGGGGCAGCAGCGAATCAGCGGTGGCAGCGATTGTAAAGGGTGAAACGATGTAGGTTTCAGGTGTTGAATAAGAGGCTTCGGGTGGGGGAGCATCTGGGGGCATGGCACCTCTCCTTCAAAGCTTTCTTCTGGGGGGAAGTGATGTGCTTGTTGATGCTATTTACAAGCGGTGGCCTCAGTTTGAGACCTCAGCGGCAGCTGCTTCTACTTTGATGATTACATCAAGTATGTGGAGGTTGCAGGTAGTAGGATCTTTTGGTAGTGAGCAAGGATGGTTGGGTTGTGGTGTGGAGAGTCTCATGCACTGGGGAGATCAGATGTGATGGCTGCTGTGGACAAAATTGGGTTCATCTCATCGTCTTCCTTTTGGGCCAAGATGGAGAGTTGTGCTTTGATGTTCATGCTGCTTGATTGTGATCTGTTTCTCCACATTTGGCCGGAAGCAATGGATGTCAACCTTCTTCTGCTTCCAGTGCCCTTCGTCTTCGACGCCGGTGTGTGGAGAGGGTCTAGAAGCTTCCATGAATTGAGTTGTAATCCCGTTTTGTATGGGATTTTCTTGTACGATGGAAGTGGGTTATTCATTGAAAATCAATCCTTTGTTCTAAAAAAAAGTGTGTTCCATTGAAATAATTGATTATTCAATTGTCTTCACTAAAAATAACATCCTTAGGGCCTGTTTGGATCCATTAGCAGCTAATTGTTAGCAGCTAACAGCTAATAGCTATCTAACTATTAGCTGCTAATTATTAGCAGCTACCCTGTTTGGATCCATTAGCAGTTAGCAGGTTGAATAGTTGTTTGGGAGTGGAAAATACCCATCCTACCCTTGCTGCAATTAATACCCATCCAAGGAGAGGAAAGAGGAGCAATAAAGTAGGGGCAAAGCAGTCTTTTTACCATCTATTAGCAGCTGTTAGCAGTTGTTAGCAGCTTTGGAGGTGCTAGTGGGATAATTGTTAGCTGCTAACAATTAGCAGTTTTTAGCAGGCCTGTTTGGATCCTTAGCTGCTAATATTAGCAGCTAATTGTTAGTGCTAATGGATCCAAACAGGCCCTAGTCCTTAGGGAAAATAGCTTGTTAGCAGATTGGCACATAATGAATTACACTATAGGTGAAGAAAAAACACCATAGGCGACTCCTTATCCACAAAATATTGTGTGTTTATGTTCCATGGACGTGATGCACTGATTGACCAAGATGCAATTCCACCAGACATGAATGGACCATACAAATGATAATGCAATTGATGATGATGATGATTATAACATTATTGCTATAAAGAGGAACACAAATGTGTGTTCTAAAAGAAAAGGACAACCCCATGGTCTGAAGGTTCTAGTGAATACACCAGCAACAACTAAGCTCCTACCTGAACCTCCCCAATCCCTTCAGGAAGAATTTTCCCCATCTCTAGTGATACAAGTCTGCCAAGGTGATGGAGCTTTGTTCGCAGTGCATCACCAATCTGCCTAACAATTTCTCCTCGCTTCGGAGCTGGAATCTGGACACATTGATACGTCAGTCGTGAGTAAAAAGGTAAGGTCATAATCTTAGATAACAAATTACTCAGCAGTCAGCAGTCAGTGGAGCTCCTTGAATGTATGGAATTTCACATGATAACATCCCTGCTAACCTTCATTCAGTACATTACACAACCATTTAAATCCATCACGTGGATGACCACAGCCATTGCATACTGAACTATCTTGTCTTACCATTTTAACATTAACATGTGGTTGGTTTGCAAATTCACATAATAGTGGACTATGTCTTGTTCGAGAGTAAAATTGAGGGGCCATACAACCTCTTCAACATCTCACCCTATAAACTTTTTAGATACTCAAATCCGCAAGGCACCCAAATCGTAACCTTTTGAAGCAACTACCAAATCACAATTACAGCATACTCGATTGCTAGCACCTCGTCAGCCATCACATGAGCAAATCTCAGCGATGCTACGAGCATTTCAATCCGGCGAGTCGCTGAAACTTACTGCCATCCAGATCTTCGCGGCGTCGAAGCAGGCGCGCATGCCCTCCTCGTAATCGCGCTCGGACGCCTCCACGACCTCAGCAATGACCTGTAATCACACAAACGCCCAAGCCCACGCAAAACCCCCTCAGAATCCATCCGAAGAACACGGCCGCATGGCCGGAGCGAGCCCCAAAGCGAGCGGATCGGGCCGGAGGGAGACGCGCCTGGTTGTTCGTAGGGTTGGTGGAGGCGACGGCGGGGCCTGAGCCGCCCCAGGCGCCGCAGGCGAAGGAGCCCGGGTTGCGCGTCGCGAGGCCGAGCTCGGCGAGGAACTGGAGCTCCTTCCTCGCGAAGGTCCCCATGGAGGGCGGAGCCAAGGGCCCGATGCAGGGCTGCTCGCTTCTAGAAGGCGGCTTCGGCTTCCTGGCGCGCCGTCTCTGTACGAAGCGAGCGGATTTGCGGTAGCCGGGAGGGGAGGCGGCGGCGGCGGCGGCGGCGGCGATGGCGAGTTATTATTTATAGGAAGGCGGTGGAGTAGGGAGTGTGAACTGCTCCGCGACCGGGGCGAAGCGAAGCGTGGGAGGTGGGGCGATTGGGCACGGGAGTACGGGACCCCGGGACGGGGCGGGATGAGACGACAAAATCGAGAGCGTGCGAAAGAAAGGTTCTTTATTGGTTTCACATACTCCCTCTGAAATGCCATGCGATGTGATCCACACAAACACTCGAGGTGTACTCCCTAATTCTAGAGCTGGCCAATGGGTCGAACCGGACGGTTCGGTTGCCATTTGAATCGGACCAACGAGCTGCGGTCTTAGCCCAGGTTCGATTTGAACCGAACCGGACAGGTCGGTTTTTATTAGCCGGTTTATTTTATTTAAATATATATATATTAAGAAAAATCATTATATTTCACAAATATACGTTATAAATTAAATAAATATATTATTTATCATCAAAAAATATATATAGAAATACATAAGTTGAATTAAATTAATATACTACAGTAGCGAACCGAACCGGGCAGCCAATATGCGAACCAAACCAGGACGAGGTGTCGGCCCGGTCCGGTTCAGTGCGGGCATCTCCGTCTAATTCACATCCACTGACTTTGAACACTGTCATATAAGTTATAACATCATGTAGATTCAAATAATATTCACTAAAAGTTAGAGAATCATGTAGATCTCCAAATTTGTTTTGGATCGAGACAGTTCTCTATGTTTTCGTAAGATTATTAATTAGATTGGAGTTACACATAGTGTCCTGTTTATGAATTGGTTCTAAGAGTTATAAAAAAGCGAAAGCATTATTTGATTGGGCCCGAAGAAGCATTGAAAGAAATGACTAGATATATAAGAAATAGTAACGGTTTCTTTTACAAAACAAATAGTAACGATTTATTGAAACCAAGATGCTGTAGGGGCTATAGATTCACCGACCCGTGCTTGTCAGCAAAGTGGAGCGACGGAGTTAGTTCACCTAATTCAAGCGGTTAAGGCAAAACGAAGGTGACCAATAGAGAGAACTGAGCAAGACAACGGTCCCACAATATAGTTGCTTCGCTTTGCCCATATAGTAGAATGAAGCCGAAGGTATTAGTCGAAGCAAAGGAGGGTATCGTTCATGATGGATAAAGCAAGGGCCAATAGGCGCAGATGCCTTGGTCATGGCATGCTCCCAACCGAGCAAAAGGATCAACTTGGGATCCATGAAAGGCAGGGAACGAATGGTATAGTGGACCCCACAACACCATCATAGGACATTCCCATGGGATAGGTTAAATCTTCTTTGTAACCCAACTTTAATATGATAGTGGAAGGGTTATCTGGTTGTATCACTTGCTTCTCGACAAATGCTAGCGAGGATCTTGTTGAGGGACAAGTCAAGATGGGTGCATGTGACTTCACGGTTGTAAGCATTTTCAACGCTCTTTGTCGATACTTGTTGTTTTGGTATTGATAACGATGCAAAAGTGATCAAGATCCGCAAAGGTGTTCATGATTTTCTCGAAACCCTAGCAATGGTAATGACATCAAGGAAAGTCAAAATCGTGAAGGTGAAGCTATGACCACTAGCATAGAAAATCACATCACTAGTGGTTCAAAATGCTAATATGTGGCTGCGAGTGATTAAGTGATAGCTATAATAGGGGATTATCACTGATGATTGCAAAATCGGCAATAATACATACTTATTATTAGCGATCCTCATATTGACATACTAGGGATATGCTTTTTCAAAACAAAAAAAATCACTGATGCTACTCCATGTGGCTGTGTCGGGGGAGGCTGAGGATAGCTCCAACTAGGGCTAGCTAGGCGCCGATCAGGAAGGAGGCCAGGGCGACGCCTATTGAAGGAGGAGGCCGGGGGACGGCGGCGTTGTCAGGGTCGGTGGTCGGTGGGGGATCCTAGGGACGGCTTCGGTCAGATAGATCTGAAGGGAGAGGAGACCATGAGTATTGCCGTCGAGAGGGGTAGCCGAGAGCGGCGTCGGTGGGAAAGATGGAGAAGCGCAGGTTAGCCTTAGTGGTGTCGGTCGAGGGAGGTCCGGGCGGCACCGGTTGGGCGAGAAGGCCGGGGACGGATGTCTAGGGAGGTGGCCGGGAGCAGTGCCATTGGGGGAAGTGGCCGAGGTTAGTGTCATCGTGAGGGAGCCCATGGCTGCCACTCTATTCGGACAAAATTAGAGTGGATGGGGTTTTGGAGAAAGAAGAGGAATTTGAAGGGCAGAGCCCAAATTTTTGGGTACACACGGTGGGAGAAGTGAAGGCTCGAAAATTTTTGGTTGCATATCACTAGCGGTTTTCAAATAGAACTACCAGTGATAGTAAAATATTTATGGCGGCTCTATAACCGAATTGTTTGTGAAACTTCCGGTGACAGTTGTATTAAAAAAACTATGAGTGATTAGGTACCCTATTAATAGCTACTCAGTGACCAATTTGTCAGTGAAAAGATATCACTAGCGGTTTGATGATAGATTCTCCCATGATTGTGTGTACTATCATTGGTGGTTCACGGCCCCTAGTATGATTGGCGGATTTTTTCGGGTCGAAGGGTGTGGGGGGGGGGTGACATCACTGGCGGTTCTGGATGAAATCGTCAATAATGAGGACACAAGGATGAGTAGTTTTATAGCGGTGGACTTGGGTGTAGGTTTACACTTGTCTATGTTCTATGTAGTAGTGATCTTTCGTGATGCACACTTGTCTATGTTCTATGTTTCGTAGGCTTATGATAGGTTTTGTTTAGTTTGGAGAAAGTGTGTTTTTGTTGTTGTAGGATTTAAGAGTCTTATAGAGGCATGTTGTAGTGTTCTGTGTTGCTGTTGCAACAAACTCTGCCTGATGGGCTCTATGTCTAGGTTTGTCCGTTTGTGAGTGTGTTTGGCTTTGTGTCATACCGGGCTGTGTCCAGCGAAGGAGTGCATAGTGGCGTCTGTGCATGTGTTCAATTTTGTGTCCCACTGAACTCTGTCCGATGGGGTCCAGTGGCTTCCACGGTGTTTAGCAAACCAGCCTTGAGGAGTCTAGTCATTCCAAATTGGCATGGGAGTGAAATCCAACAGACAGGGCCCCTCTCGACAAGACCCCGGGGAGCTTGTCTAACCATACTGAGTTTGATTGGACTAGTCTGACTCCAAGTTACCTCCAACGGCTAGTTTTTTGTGGTTTCTCCTCTCCAACAGTTGGTTTCAAGGTGTAGGATATTTAAGGAACTGTGTAGGCTAGCTAGGTGAGGTTTTGAGCATTCTTATAGTTGGAGTTACCCACTCCATAGCCCTAAGAGTACTAGAATTTAGAGTTCATCTTATAGGTGTCTCTCCTCCCCCAATTGGTTGTGGTGAAACTCTTGACCTGACATGATTAAGGCACTTGGGACTTGTTAAAGTTAAAATTTCCATCCTCTAGACTGTACAGATGCGTGGATTTGAGGAGCTTCCCTTGACGTTTACGCCCCAAGACTGTGTACAAGGTATTGGAGTCTACATTGCTGGAGCAACGAAGGAGTACATAGAGTGAAGATGAGGCGGTAGGCTCAAGTAGGAGCCAGTCCTTGACATAAGGATTTGCCTCGATGTCAAGTTGGAGTACGGCTCTAAACCACGAAAAATTGTTGTTGCCTTATTTACTTTCTGCAATTTAATTCCTATATTTACCTTTTGCATTTATTCTCGTTGTTGATCTTGTTATTGCAATCCTCTTTCAAAAATCTTGTTGTTGCAATAGTTCTTAGAGTGTTGGTTGCCCTTGTTGCTTAACTTTGCTATGTGCTTCACTAGAACAAAAGAAAATTAAAAAAATGTCAGTTCATCCTAATCTAGGCCTATTAGATTCTTTTATCATGGTCTCGGCACTCCTATGCTCGAGTCCTTAGGGTTCTTCTTTTATCGACCATATGGGCATCTTGTTTGCGTGACGAGTATGATTACATCATGGCCGTCTCACCGTAAGATGTGGTCATCTGTTCGGACTTCATATGTTTGGAAATGTCCACCCCTTCATGGAGCCTGGCACCATCCCCATTGCCGCCTGGCCACGCCGTTGTGGAGCTCACGCCCTCGAGTCCTCCACCCACCGGGCACCCTCACGGCCTCGCCAGCTCGATCTACCGACCACCGTGGCCTGTCACCCGCGGCTGTCTCGATGCCTCATCACTTCATCAGCTGCAACTCGGTGCCTCGTAAACTTGTGTTTTCTTTTACCTTGAATACCCACTTAGCAAATTATGGGTCTGCCACTGCCGGCCAAAAGGCCAAGTGTTCTCAAATTTATTTTTAAAAAGTTTTGAAACCACTCCTCAGGCCGTGAAAACAAGTTAATGAGATGAGGCAGCATAAAAATAAGATGACTAATTGCACAGGACAATCTTACGTTCCCCATAGGCATATCTTGTCCGACTTCATGATGGATTTGAAGTTGACGTGCTTCCTCCTAGCATCACCATTGGGCATTAGCTGATTGAGCTCCACATATGCACTTGTTTTTATTAAACTTTTAACCGCAGTCTCTATCGAGTGAGAAATACTATACTGGCACGCCACTGAAGAACTTTCCGATTTGGAGACTCCAGTCAGTTCATATTTATCGGAAAGTGATTTGTTCGTACTTTTCTAAAAGAGAACCATCCAAAGACAAGTATGAATGCTCATTCCACCCTTCTTATTTTGACAGACAGAAATGGCCAATTCTTCTTACCTTAAATTAAAATTTAAAGTTATGTCCAAAAAATTATTTTGCACAAGCCAAGTGTTATAGCACTCTATAATTATTTTAAGTCTTTCATCGGTTCTTTGCAAAGCTTCTGAGATATTTTATATATATATATTTTGGCTCTTCAAGCCCTCTATCAAGACCCACAACTTGTTCATATTATAATCTTAGACTAAATTAACCTAAAAATTATTGCTAAAAATGTTCCAATGCTCATATATGCTACTCCCTCCGTTCCAAATTGTAGTTCACTATTGATTTTTGGAGACGCTTTTTAACCATTCATTTTAATCAAAAAAACTAATACAAACATGTAAAAATATAAGTTATTCTTAAAATATGTTTAATGATAAAACAAATCACAACAAAATAAATAATATTTACATATATTTGTTGAATAAGACAAATGGTAAAATAGAACATTCAAAAGTCAACAATGAACTACAATTTGGAACGGAGGGAGTAATTCACAAAAGACCTCATCTCATTTTTATACAGTCATACAGACAATATTAAATATTCCAGGTGACACTAAGCTGCTCTCTTGAGCGTCTCAGCAGGCGGTCATCCCGCCGCCACAAACCCTTGATGTCCCTCCCCGTCGTTGGTTACGGCGGCGACGACCCCTCTTCTTCCTTCTTCTTTCTTCCTCTCATTTCCTTTTCCCTTTGTATAACATTGGCCACCAAATTTGGCGGGCAATGGAATCTTTTGGTGGTATGATGGACGTCATATCTGACCATAGGGCGGCCTTTAAACACGCTAGACCGATGGTTGGCCCAAAGGCGGTGAATGGGATGTGGCGGTCAGATTTGGTTCGCCCTTTGCCCATGCTATCGAATCTAGATCCAAATACGGGGTCGTTCAGAACCAGTGTGATGACGGGTAGATCCAGCGAGACACCTTAGGGATGGGGATGGCTCTCTCACTAGCATGTTCCTTAGGGTCTCCTCCTCGTTGGCTCCTCTCCCTTTGCTCTCCCAATAGTGTGCATCGCCTTTGTTGTCCAACCCTGAGTCACCTGCCCCTCGCCTCCTTTTGGCTTTTTGGGGGAGATCAATGACTTTGTCATGGCTTCGTCCTGATGGTAGTGGCCGGCAGTGGCGTGTTTCGTTGTCACCGGTGCTAGGGTGGTTCAATCTTAATGGCTACAGCCTTCATAGCTGCACCCTAGTAGTTTGGACCTCCTCTTAGTGTTGATCATGGGGTGAGGATGCTTCAAGCGAATAACTTGCCCGATGTCGCCGCTAGCCACTAGGGCAAACAATGGCAATATTATTTAGCTTAATTCTCCTCCTTAGAGGCATTGTCATGGATCCATGACTTCTCAAGGCCTCTTCGAGTGAAACCTAGACCTGGTTGCGAATGATGGTAGTGATAATTTGTCATCACATATTTGTTAAAGGCGTCACCCTATTTCCTTTTGCACCGTCGCTTGGTCGCCAACGAGAGTATGATGTGGGTTGTCCTGTTGACCGTCAACGTTGTGTTGTTGGATGGTTGATGGTGGCCGATGGTGCCATGGTGGTAGTGTTCAGTTTTATACCGAGTTGCCAGCGGTGCAATGCGTGGTTTCAGTGCTGTCGGCACCCGATTTATGAGATCGGATTCCACCTGCGTAAAGACGTACTAGTCCCAAGGATCATGGCTAGTACACACAGTTAAACAGAAACGGTACATTACCATCGTTCTGATTAATACATAGAGGGGAACTTAGTCCAATACATCACACAAGCAACGGCTCGCAGGCCGCAATACAGAGTACACAACCATACAAGCCTTATACAACATCTACTAATTTATTTATTCCACAGGCACGAGGGCTGTAGGAACACGCAACCCTACTCTTCATAGCCATCATCAGAGAACGACTCCTCATCGTAGTCAGGGTCCTTATCCTCGGACGGCGGGCCGAAGTTGGACGGACCGGCTGTTGAAATTTTGAAAAGGGAGAGGGAAAAACGAGGGTGAGTACAAATCGTACTCGCAAGTCGGAAATGATGCAGATATGACCTAGTACAAGGAGTGCTTAGGATATTTAGCGGAAAATCATTTATTGGCCTAGTTTTGACAAAGCATTTTGGAAACGTTAAGCCATAACATTTTCTTTGGGGCTCTTCTCAAACTGCTCTCGCCACTTGGCCTCAGTGCCATAGCGAGATAAAACCATTTTTTATTTCTTTTCTCAAAATGGCTAGGTCCAATCCGCGCGAACAATTCCCGGTAGGCCGACCCCCAATCCGGGATGTAGCCGGTGGCACCTAACTCAAACGAAAACCTTCTCAACAGCTTTACTCATCTCAAACCCTTTTCTTAAAATACCTTTCTCAAAACAGGTTTTAGAAAAGAAGATGTACCATATGAACAGTCCCTTTGCGCGCTCGTAACCGTGAGCATGGCTATCATGATAGTTTTAACTCTGCAGAGTGGGTACGCTTTACCCTCGAGAGGCTACGCACCCAAAAGTGTTTTGCCACAAGACCACTAGACTTGAGCAGTAACGGAGACCTGCCGAAGGGTTCCCGTCGGGCTCAAGCACTAACGACCAGGTCCATCCCATATCGGAACTCGAGGTCGTACTGTTATGACTCAGTTCATAAGATCATAGGACGAACAGTCCTTAGACTAGGGGAGAGACGATATCAACGTTGTGTTGTTGGATGGTTGATGGTGGCCGATGGTGCCATGGTGGTGGTGTTCAGTTTTATACAAGTTGGCATCGGTGCAATGCGTGGTTTCAGTGCCCTGTGTCGTGTTATTTTGTATTTTTTGTATTTTTTTTCTCGTTGAATGAATTGGTAGAGCTACTGCCATTTGGTTTAGAAGAATTACCTTTATTTGTGTTAGATATATTAATTAAAGAGAACATCGCACGGTTTTCCCCTGAACTTGTAGTGATTCTCATGTACCTACCTGAACTTGAGTTTTACTTTCTCGCCCCCTAAACTTGTTTTTGTTTGCACGGTTGTCCAAAAATCGTTAGGGCAACCGTTAAGTGCTAACGTGGCGCTTATATGGCCGTTAACCGTTGATGTGGCTGTCACATGGCAGCTGAAGGAAGACATGGCAACCCACATGGCTAGTTATTGATGAAAAAATTCATAAAAATAGGAAAAACATTTAAAAAAATTAGGAAAAAAATGGGAAAAACTCAAAAACAAATTATAAAAAAAGTAGAAAACATTCATAAAAATTTTGGGAAAAATAAAATTAACAAAAAAATGGGAAAAAATTATAAACTTTTTAAACAATTTTTTCTTGGAAAAATACAAAATAAAATAAATTCCAAAAATTAGGAAAAAATAAAATAAAATAAAAAATTGGAAAAAAAATGAAGGAGTAAGAAATTTGATAGGCAGATAGATTCAAATGTCATGATGATCTCCACAACCCTTGATGAAGACGCGTTGATATTTTTGAAAATAATTTCAAAACTAAAAATTCAAATTGTCATATTTTCTATTTTTTATTTTATATGACTTTTTGAATTTTTATATTTTCACTAATTTTTATGAAATATTATTTTTTTTGAGTTTTTATGATTTTTCCTAATTTTATGAATCTGTATGTTTTTTTTCAAATCTTTAATTTTAAAAAATTAGGTTTTTTGGAATTTTTGGAATTCTTTCTATTTTTTATATTTCTCCCAAAGATTTTCTACTTTTTTCTAAGTTTTCACCAATAGCTAGCCATGTGGGTTGCCATGTCAGCCTTTAGCTGCCATGTGGCATCCACGTCGGCTTTAACGGCCACGTATTTGCCACATCAGCACTTAACGGTTGTCCTAACGGTTTTGGAGCAACCGTTTAAACAAAGACAAGTTTAGGGGGGCAAGAAAATAAAACTAAAGTTCAGGGGATACGGTAGAATTGCTGTAAGTTCAGGGGACAACAGTTCAATTTTTTCTCAATTAAAACCTAAAAATTATCCATACTTCCAATATTACTCTTTCACATAATATATAATTTTGGTGCAGAGCGTTTTTTTTCGTTTTCTCAATTAAAACCTAAAAATTATCCATACTTCCAATATTACTCTTTCACATAATATATAATTTCGGTGCACAGCGTTTTTTTTTCGTTGATATTGTTTTCAAAGAGAACCATCCACACGCACCCCCAATTTGTTCCGTAAAAATATGACGGGCCAATGCCCTTGTCCCACGCCTTGACGCCAGTAACACTTGTAGCAAAAATGCCCATTCGAAAATGCCGTGGCCGTGTGTCGCTAGTCGCTACCATTCTGTGGGGCCGTGATACCAATCTATGGCCGTGTGTCCACAGCATCCATGGAAACGTAGTTCGATAGCTAAAAGTTTTTCAGGTCAGAGTCGTCGAGGACACTATTTTCTGACAAAATATTCCGTTTCTTTTTTTTGAAAACAAAATATTCCGTCTCTCACGTGCGATTGTGATCGAGCATTCCAGAGGTCTCTTCACCCTAGGGGAAAAAATATAATATAAAATGTAAAAAAAAAGAGCAATATATGGATGGCATAAGAAGTAGTGTTCTAGCAGCAGGGAACGGAGTCGCTGGTCTCATTGATCCAGCTTGGAAACATATCCCATACGACAGCAGAGCATGCGACACTTGCCGAATGAAATTTCACAAAGTGCAAAGCATTGTATATATGTCGAAGATTGAGTTTTGTCTTCCCTAACAGTAAAATGTTACTTGTCGTGTCTCGAGTACCCTCTTGCTCGTTGCACACAGACGGGCAGCTATCCGGGATGATGACGATGCACCGGGCTAGGCATTACCCGGTTACATGTTTATCGAGGCATCAGAAGGCTTGGCGATAAAGTCTTTTCCGGTGCGGCCGCCTGGCCCATAACGGAGGAGCGCGATAGGGTTCCAATATGGTACCAACATGTCACAAAAATTATAGAGATTAGTTATCATTTGACTTTATCTTTTCGTATATGTATCCCCAAGACTAGTATAAATTCTCCACTGCTGCATGAGGATAGGGGTGATTCCTTGATAGAACATACACAACGCACCTTCATTTTTCATCTTGCACATAAACAAACATCATCTAAGTTTTTTCTCTCAAACCTTTGTCATGTGACCTCTTAATTATAGTAAAACATTGGACGTAGGGTTATTATTCCTTGCTCGGGAGGCCTGAATCAGGATAAAAATCTCTCTGGTGTTGTTATTTTCGAGTCCTACGTTAAGACCTTTTTGATATCTTGCAAGTCAAGATACTGGTATAAAGGGGTTCTCTAGTTTCGCAATTTAAAAGTAATCTCGACTCATGATTAAATTAATCTCAACTCACGAAGTTTGTCCGCAATTGTCGACACTTTTCTTTTTATTTTTGAAATTTTTTTTTATGTCCATTGTTTTCTCAAAAGACAAGGTCATTTTGATTATTAGTTTTGGGTTTTCGATGCCATCGATGAAAGCGATCAAAGGTGATCGGATAATTTTACCGACGTAGAACACAACCAACAGTCTATATTACCATCGGTACAATATGAACTCCTTGTTTATAGCCTTAAAAAAAACTCTTCTTGCCCACTGGAATCCAATTTGACAGTGTCCATATATTGCAAGCTTTAACTAGGAGTACATTTGCTGTTACATTTGTGAATGGCAATTAGGCAAAGAAAGAAAAAGAAAACGCAAAAATGGCAAAGCTTGGCCCATGTTTCAAGGGGACCCAACCTACTGGGCCAATTAACTGAAACCAAAACATGGCTAATATGCGAGCGGGGTGTGCTAGTGTGTGTGTGGGTTGCATTGAGGCCCTCTTTATTTTTTGTTTAGTTTTAGTTTTTATTGGGTCTGCCATTTTTGTTATTTTTGTATAAATCATTCACTTTAATTTTTTAAAATAATTTTTGGGGACTTCGTAATTTTTTTTAAAGATTTAAAAAACTTTTATAAAATAATTTATTTATAGTCTTTTCATACCACTTTCAAAGATAGTCAAATGTTCCCAATTAAAACTAAACTAAAACTATAAAGCTATCAAAGATGGCTTGAATTTCATTTCGATGGTGGTGGGGCTTGGGTCATGAAAACCTCCAACCCACGGTGGGGACTTGGCGGTAATCAAGTTGTCCACTAGCCAAAGCTCCCCGCCCCCCTCGACCTCCTAATTCGATCGACCTTGCTAGAGTTAGGTATTGGTGAATAAATCAAATGTTGTAAAGTAAGGATGTGCTTTTATCAGTATAGTATTGCCACCATCCTCATGTAAGAAGCGACCCTACATTTATAAGTTGTGACATACAATAGGACAGATTTACAAATGTGATTACATAAATACTCTCACTTTTACGGCGGGGACCGAGCCATTATCGAAAAGGACGTGGTTCTATTGGGGCCTCGAGCACCTATAAAGCTAAGTCACGTGGGGAGACGACCCTCAATGGAGTCTCCTCCAAGAAACAGGCCCGTGCACTCTGAACGTGGAGGTGATGCCATGGAGCATTGATCACCCCCGCAGTAGGTCCTTAGCTACCGACAATATCACTTGCTAGATGAAGTACTCCCTCCATCCTACAATATAGGGCGCAACTGCTTTTTTTTCCAAGTCCTACAATACAAGGCGGCACCTTCTCGGCTCCCGTTCACGCACATGCAAGCATTGAGTGCATGCGGAGCTGAGCGCGCAGGAGGTCACGAGCGTCCGGTGCATGGAACAGCAGGCACAAAAAAAAGAGCGAACTGCATGGTTGCATGACGCTGCATGCATGGCACGCGGGGCAAAATTGCTAGCTGCGCCCGCAAAAATAGCAGGACGCGGGTGCGAACTGCGACGTGCACTACGCTGGCCAATGGAAGCGGATGCAGCGAAGTGTCAGGCGTCGCGGCGAGCAATTCCTTGGTCTGTGCGTCTTTTCTAGTTGCGCCTTGTATAATGGGATGGAGGGAGTACAACAGTAACCGAGTTACATTCCGGAGCACAAAATCATGGCTTACCCTTCGAAGCTTTAACTCAAAGACTCCTAATTGGATATCGCCTTTAAGGGAATACCCATTACCAACCCTCACAATGTCTTACTACACTTTCTCTTCTCCTGTGGTAAAAACTTCCAAGGGCAATCAAAACCCTCTGATTCTTCGACTTAAAGGCTGAAAATCCAACTATGAGCACTACACCGAAGGGTATACCTAGTATAATTCTATGACATGGAGATGTTATAGGCCCTCTTCTCATATTCAAACTTTAGATTTTTAGCAGATCTTGTCTACGGCTAGGGTTTGTTGTTTAGCCTATCCTCCGTGGTGGTGTTGGTGGTGGAACAGTTTGCATCGCAATAAGCTTCATTTTTAAGATTTATCGATGTGGTGTTTGTCTTCGGCGACCTCCTCGATGACTTATTTGGTTGGTTTTGCCTGTGGTCCTATATCTATTCGTTGGGCTCCATGTGGCGGAGTTTTTGTGCCGAATTGTTGTGCAAAGTTCCTCCCCACAACAATATTGGATGCTTTTGCTGATCTGCAGGTGAAATCGATAAAAGGCATACTAGAGAAGAATGATTGCTATAAAAACTGATGTCCAAAGGGTTTAGCGAGGAAATCATGGCTAATGAAAAAAAGACAAGAGAATATTTAACGGCTTACAGAAAAAGAAGGCCCGCTTCCAACATGAGACTTGAAACCAAGCAACATGGTCGACGCGTGGACCATGGCCTTGTTTGTTTCAAATTAATGTAGAGTTGCGTTTTACTATAGCAAATTTGTGACCTCCTCAAATACGTTTTAACGAGTTCAAAAAATTATGAAAAAAATATTTTACAAACTTTAAAAGCACTATTTAAAACCCCACAAGAATGATTACAAAACATTACATCATTTGACTTATACAAAAATAACAAATTTTTATTTAATTTAATTTAATCTGAAACAAACAAGGCTGAAGAGCGACGAGGCCTCTGAAAACTACACCCAAAAGTAAACAACTTACTAATAAACTCCATCGACTATGATCAATCATTAACCTCCTACCAGCATGACAAAGGTGACCGGAGACAGAGTCGATGAATCACGACTTGCACAACCACTCAAAAGTGGGGAGAATCTGCCAACACCGATGCCCAAGAAGCTGTTGGAAACGCCGTTGAAGCTACTGAAGTTGATATTGTCGCCAAAAGCTTAGTACAACACACCGACCCTCTCCCAAAAAAGCTCACCGGAGAGGAACTGCCTCATTGCCATAGACCATCTCATCGAAGGATTCATCTTATTTGCATTGCACCCGTATACTAGTAAACTCACCTACGTACAACCTCTACCTTGGCTTCCCGCTGCTCCGCACCTTACGTACTGTCTCATGTCCTCGCCGCCGCCGATGACCCCAACCCAGCCTAGGCCAGATCCCTACCCAGCCTCCCCAAAGCTCTCAATCCAGCCCCTTAACCCAGAAAAGATCCAAGAAAAGCTATGAGGATTTGGAGAGGGAGGGGCAAAAGGTGGGTCGTGACGGACACTCTTCACACCGCCACTTTTTTGCCTTCTCTCGATGGGTCATGAGGCTTCTTGTGACGACTTTCCTTCTAGTTCTCGACTTGCTAAGCCAAGCAAATTAGACACTACTGCTCCAAACAAGGTATATAAATTTTTTTTAAGAATAGTAACACTTAAATCGATCGATAAAGGTTGAATGTATGTTGGTAGCCCTAAGCTCAACACCGTAGCTACCAAATAATATAACAATAGGGTTTAGAGTAACATATAAGAGAGGAAAAAAATTAGAGATTGTGTGTAGGAAATAGGCTAGAGTTGAATAATAGTGAATAGTGCAGGGATAACATTAGTTAGGGCCAGCAATAAACATGTCAAAGCAGTAACACAAGAACACATACACACAAACATATACATTGAGGTGTGGCACAACTTATCTCCAATCCTTTGATTTGATTATTGATGCAACACGGGAGTTTAACGAGAGTTTTAGAGCATCTCCAATGATACTTAGTCAGCTAGCTATAAGTATGCGAATTCGTCATTTCGCTTATATGAAGAGAAGGAGAAGAGAGAGATTGATTAGCCTAGAGCTGATTCCAAGATGTATGCATGTTGCTACATTTTGGTTCATATTAATATACTATGCTATGGCTAATTAATTAAAAAGTTATATATATGTTCTATGTATGGCATGTCTATTTTTTATAACTATTAATTAGTTATATCATTGAAGATTTAGGGCCAAGTCAACTCTGCCTTCTATGGATGTTTAGTACTCCACTGCAGTAGTACTACGTACCACTGCCATATATGACCGGGCGATCTTGGCTCAGATCCCGGGGCATGGCTAGGTCGTTTTCGTCGGGTCTTCCAGCGTGTGTTTTGCACGCAACTCCTTGCACTTTTGGAGATTCGCACATGGCTCCATGGCTATGCAATGCAATTTGCATGCATTTCACTTAGGAGGATTTGTTACTTTTACTTTCACCACTATCGTCACTCGGATAGTCTCATGTGTTATAGATATATAATTTAGACATGCAAATTGAAAGTCATGTTTTGCCAATACGAAGATAATAAGACCATAAATACATACTATATTTTCGTTCATATATATGTTTTGTTGCGTGTGATTAACTACATCGATCTGCAAGTGGCGTACTCTGGTCTAGAATCTAGCTGCACGTCTCTCCAACAAGTGGTGTGTTCTCAGTCTACATTTCCCTTCGTGATTTACATCTAATTGCTTCAGAAGAGTGCATGGCGATGCAATGGACTACTAGTCAAAGTCAATAAGTCTACCATGCATCGTTTCCTTCAAGTACTAGTGACGCTGACGCTTTTGTTTTCAGTGGTACCCAGCTCGAACCACTGGCAATATTGACCAGATTTCGGTATGTGTTTGACTTGCACTAATTTCTCTCTCTGTATGAGTGGCAGAATTACATATTGCAATTACATTATTCCAGTTCCTTTTTTTGTCTAAATATTAGCGGCCAACTAAATTCACCCTTATGTACCACTAGCGCTAGCTAGTACTACAAGTGCTGAATAGTAGTTTGCTAAATCAGGGGGCAAACTAAAAATATAATTAGTTTAGAGCCCTACTGCTAAACGGCAAGAGTACGTGGGCACCAAAGTACTAGCACTGTGCAATCGACAAATTGATCTCTTCTTCTACCAAGCTCGCCCCCAACGATTTAACTAATCCGCTGTGTGGCTCTTGGTGAGTAGGCAAGGTGTGACAGATAGCATGCCACATGTGCCCGAGCTCACTCTAATCGCAGCAAAAGATTTACGACTAATATATTGGAGAGCTAGACGGATAAGCACCATCTGGAGATGGACATCTGAATTCTATAAGGCATGTAATCACAGCGTGCGACGCCATTGGGCTGCACTGGACACTGGTCAAACCTCACAGGGTTGAGATTGATGCATGCTTTGCTGCCTAATCGAAACCAGCTGCTTAATTAATCATTTGCAGAGCATCAAAAGCGATTAAGCTTGGTCAAGTGGTTAGGCTCCATCGCCGGGTTGTTTAATCGGCGTGGCTGCGCTCTCACTTCAGGTCTTCAGCGCCCTTCGAAAGCTACTCTCTCTCTATCTCTCTGACTGGAGTGAGAAATAAATCAAACTTGGTTTGCCTCGAGCTGTAGCGCACTATACATATCGCTTTTTCATTTTTATTTTTGACTTTCTGGTAGTGTTTGCATCTGATACGTACAATCATGTATATCACACATGCACTTAAAATAAAATAAACATATAACTTATCTCTTTTCTCACCTCATACTCAAGTTTCAGATGCAGATCGTGGAAATGTTTTTGGCAATGAAGTGTGTGCATCAAAAGCGGTCAGAACGGTGATATGTTAGGAGACGCTGTGGTACAGGAACGCGGAAAGGCATTTGATCGATCAGACAGCTTTGCTTTGGGTGTAGCTGACAGCTGACCCTGGACACGCCCATTCACATCGATCAAAATGATCATGTATTCTTTATCTTCAAAAAAAAAATGATCATGTATTCTTGATATACGACGGCGAATTTGACCATTGGTTAGGACACCTAGAACAAACGTAGGTAAAGTACAGACATGGTGAGGTTTTCCGAAATAAAACGTACAAATAGCATGACAAGTGTCAACCCATCCATTTTGTCGTACAGATTAAAGCGAGAGAGTTCATTAAAAAAAAGCCTTGATGTCAGCTAGCTAGCTAGCCGCATGTGATGCTGATGAAAAATTGAAAATGCGCTTGACGATGACGTAGCTCCAGTCAGATTAACGCCGACAAAACCACGGGTTTAACGTACTGCGTCTCGTGATTGTTTATGTACAGAGTGCCGTAACCAAGGTACGTGAGCAGAAGTTTCTTGTGCCCTGAAAATCTTCTACTCCCATTTAATCTAGTAGCAACCGATCACTTGTTCTTTTCGGCTTAAATTAAATGAAATTAAATTAAAGTTTGATGTTTTTATAAGCCAAATGATATAATATTTTGTAGTTATTTTTGTGAGATTTTATATAATTATTTGAGTTTTAAAATAAATTTTATAATTTTTCAAATTTTTTAAAACGTCTTTCGATATGGGTCACAACTTTTTAGATTAAAATTTTCATCAACTTTTAGCTAAAACAAACAAGATCTTATAAGAGTTTTTTTATAGTGTTATTTTTTTTACAACCTTTTTGTGGCCTAACACTATTTATATAGTTCAAAGTATCGGATCATAAAATATCAAAAAAAATGTTACAGTTAAAGATGTCTCAAGTTTAGAGTTGTCGCCGTATTTCAGCTGACAGGTTTTTTTAGGACCTAATCCAGTTGTTCGGCAGTGGGGGTGTGCGCAACTAGCTCTCCTCTCTTCTCTCTTCAGCGCAAGAACACGAGAACGAACACTAAGGTTTACCCAGGTTCACGCCCCCTGATCTGGTCATAGCCCTAGCCCTGCTTAAGTTTCCTGCAATGTGTGAACTGGCTAATCTTCGGGAGCCCGATCTCAGGATCGTCCTCTCAAGCAGAAAAAAACCAACCCCCTCTCTACAGACGCACCCCCAACCCTTATATATCCGGGCTGGCGTGAGTTACAACTTACAACACAGGGTGCATTAAATGATCCTGCCACTGTAGCCATCATTCCTTTGGTGTTAGTCTTCGCCGAACTCTCTCTTGCCTCTGTCTTAACAACAGGACAGCATGGATAGGATAGAGTGGCCCGCCTACCCCAAGCACCTTTCTGTCACACTGTAGCGGGCACGAACGGGACGTCTACGGAGACGACCACAATGTAGTTGACATCACTAGCTGAGTGAGGGCAATCATGCCGTCAGACCTCCGCCTACTCCGTTAGACCAGTGCCATCTCATTAAATGGTCCGGATTCAGTGTATCCCAGAGAAATCCTTAGGAAGCTTCCTTTCACCTTCGTCTTGTATCCCTGATAGTGGGGCCCGTGCTCCCCCTGCTGCCACCGCACGTACACCCATCCGTCTACTCGTCGGGCGCCACGTGTCCTGATCGCTCGCCTGTGCGTCGGACGCCACGTATCCTGAATAAACATATTTGAATCTTTACTTTATTTTGGACCAGCCCTTGATCCGCTTAGGCTCGATGTTGCTAAGTATAGGGCACTCCCTGATTGGATTCTGGTCACACAAGGCAGCGGAGCGGGAGCACACCCCGGTGTATAATACACCAACAAGAGTCATATGTTGATTTTAGAGTACATAGCATCACCGGTACATAAAGTTGGTTGGAGTTCTTGCTTAACTACATCAACTATGAAACTAGGCATTACTGAGTGTATATGTTGGCTTCCCGTCTCATGACAAGGTCAAACCGCTTATGTCAGATGGTTTTAGTGTCCGCATGCCACCAGCTCAAAGCACACGTGGCCTAATATTTGCATTCAAAGCTCGCGCACACGCTGGGGCCTGATCGCCCACCTGACGCGTGGGGCCCGCTTGGTCTTCTCAGGACTCTTTGTACCCCGGTATTTATTACAGCGACAATCACAAACTGATCAATTTGCTATTGGATGATGCTTGTATCATGTTTCTTACTGTAATTTTTTTAATCTGAAGGGTGTACACTGATTCATATTGCAAAATGTTAAATTGATAGGGCCTTTATAAAAAAATCTACTACATATGGCCTTATTTGACCAACTGTTAAATGTACAAGTAGTTTTATAGAAATGTTCTACTGCAAGCATAATTTTTTATCAATTACAGGAGTTTGAATGCAAATATTGGACAACGTGTGCTCTGAGCTGGTGGCTTGCGGACACTAAAACCACCTGACATAAGCGGTTTGAACATATCATAAGACTAGCAGCCAATATGTACACCCAGTAATGTCTAATTTCATAGTTGATGTGCCTAAACGAGAACTGTGGCCAACTTTATTTACCTGTGGTGCTATTTACTCTCGATTTTAGGTTTAAAAGCAGATACGATGCATTGTCGCAGTCAAATCAAACAAAAACCGTGATTACTTGTACGAATTGTTCATCGATCTCGATGCGTCGCCTAGCCTTGCACTCGAGAGAAGTCGCTTGAGAGCTATACATATGTATCATGCATGTGCTCAGTCTGCAGAGCACATATATGCATATAGATAAGACTTTGCGAAAAATTAATAATCTAATCTATAAGAAAATGGCATGCAAATAACATAATTAGATCAAGATCAAGTTGTGAGGGGTGGGTGTACTCTCCCACAAGAGGCGACAACTTGGTGAAACATTCATTATTTTAGGAGTGTTACAAATTGTAAAAAGATTTACGGTGTGATAATCTTGGCCGAATTTTAAACTTGGATCATATAAGTATTAACCTAGGTAATCGGTGGCTTAATTTAAGGTCTTCGCGTGATGATTCGTCCGGTCGTATACAGCTGATATGCTGTACGCATTAATTTGGCTTCTAGACGCGCATTGAAAATGCTAGCGACTTTGCCGAATCTTCCCAAGCAAGCGCACGCTGCTGCATGCCTACTCTACTCTTTGAATTGACGAAACTTGCATCAAACAGCTGCCGCCCGCCAGACAAGAGATACTCCTATGAGTCATAGCTACGCAGATTATGACTAGCTTTTAGATTCTTAATTCTCTCTGCATCCTCGTTTTGCCCGCCTCGTTTCTGTTCTTTGGACAGTAGAGATAACCCAAGAATCCAATGCAAACACAATTGGACACTTCCAGAGAAGAGAACAACTGCACGGTGAATTAGTGATGCATCTCACGTGAAGAAGGAAAATAATTAGGTTGGACTACCAACTAATCAGCTGATATATACACAACATGATTCATATCTGTATCAGAGTTGATCATTTTCCTCCAGGTTTTCTGAAAAGGAGAAGACCAAAGAAATCTAAGAATTGACATGTACGTCTCAACGGTCCCTGATTATTCGTCAATACATCCGGATATTGGGTTGTTTGAGATTAATCCAGGTCTATCTAGTTCAGTCAGACCTCAGAAGCACACATCATTGAAATTTTTGATGGTGTGGGCTGCCACAGAAAGCTACGATTTTTGCGCTGTCATCGGTGGCCACAGGCACTTTGAGAAATCTCCCATGTCAGATAAGTCGCCCGCCATTTAATTTGATTGAATTGAAGCCCCAGACTGGACCATCATCACTCTGCTGTCTTCATGATTCATTCCAACATTTTTTTATATAAAAAAACCGCATCCTTCACCGAGAAGTTTGAGCAAGTGGAAATGGCGTTGTCAAGACTCGAGAGCCAGGACAAATCACAAATATGATGTTGCAGTCAATTTAGATTTATACTAGTCCATGGGTGCTACTACCTTTTGCAGCCTAACTTGGTTGATTATCATAGAATTTTCCTTATCATAGAAGTTCCTTATCATGTGAGAAGAAAAGAACGGATTGGGCTCCAAGTTTTCTACTGTCGTGTAGCTAAAAGGGCAGGATCATAGAAGTTCCTTATCATGACAGAAATTTTGGCCCTTTTTTTTACAGTCAGCCGAAAACTCAGATCTGGCTCATTGGTGAACAGTTTTCCCATGATCTTTTGGTCCAAGAAAATTGAGGCCTGAAAGTCACACGTTGGTGCGTCAGGTACGTTCAGCTTGCAGGTTCTTGTCTGTTCTAGGTTCGTCTTATCAGGCCCAACTAGGCCATGTTTGTGCAGATTCCAGAATAGATCCAGACCTCGTCACCTTGTTCAAAGTTTCTTGTTCCAATTTTTTCGAAGCAAGCTTGTTCAAAGTTTGAAACTACGAAGGCTCTGTTTTTTCAGCTTAACGTCTTAATAGTTTAACGACTTATCTATATTTTAAAAAGACATATGCTTTGAGTTTTTTGAGTATGTTTTTTCGCCGTTTCGAAGATGAGTCCTAACGCTTTAAAAATCAAGTCAAACGAAATTGATCCGAATCTCTAGATTATCCCGAAAAGCTCTCAAAATTCAATCATTTATTGTTCAATCGTTCTTAGTCCAATACAACAAGCCCAAAGTCAGTCTGTTCCTTGGAACAAGGCCAGTCATTTCCCTTCATTCCTGGGCATTGTGATGGCCTAGTAGACGTACATGGGAGTGTTAGAGCTGGTTTCAAATATATGTACAAATAGGATACGTGAACTCTAAGTTGTAATAGTTGTGGGAGGGTCATGTTAGGGTTAGACTTGTATCCTATCTCCTATATAAATAGGGACCGGGGCCCACCAGGCACCCTTGACGTGACCTGTAACAATCAAAGTAGCGGCGTAGGCACACAAAGGTCGCGGTTGGCTTGTCGTCGTGATCTGGGTGGTTGGTATACAGCGTTGTTTGGGAGGAGCGTCCATAATTGTTGCCCCGCAGATGTAGGCTGAGAGTCGAACTACACTACAACACATCGTGTCTCCGGTGTCGTTCAGATCTATTATTAACATTCTGTTTTGCTAACAAGTGGTATCAGATTCAAGCTCGGTAACCCGAAACATCTCTTGGAGATTGCATGGTTATCGGATGGGATCCGATGTGTGATGGGGGAAATTTTTGAGTTTAGTCTCACATCAGATATTGGTGATAGCTAGGGGGTACAACTTAAAAGGTAGAGACATCCCTCACCCATCAGTTCGAGACCAAGTGTTGGTCTTGAGGGAGCAAGATCAATGCTGGCCCATGAGATGGTAGCATCGCAGCAGCATGCCCTTAAAGCCAAGGTTCGGCAATGCGAATGTTCTTGAAGGAGACGCGAGGATTATGCATACGTGAGATTGTCGAAGATAACCTGGCTTGGCGCAAGATGGAGCATGGCGGTGATCTACGTTTTGAGCAGTGGAGTCGAATACTCCAAGTGGGTGGTCTGAACTAGACCTGATCATGGGAAGCCCGGCCCTGACTCGGCCCAAAAAAGCCTAGCCCGGCCTGGGCCAACCGGTGCATTGGGTCAGGCTTGGGCCTCAATCTGGAGCCCGCCCGTCAGGCCGAGTTAGTCCCGGGCCCAAGATTTGCGAGATTTTAGACGTGGGCGGGCCGAGCCAACGGGCTTCGGGCTTCGGGCTCGGGCCCAATTTTGGAGCCCCACGCACTAGGCCGGGCTCGGGCTTGGTCCCATGGAACTGGGTTTTTCCCAGCTCAGCCCGAAGCTCGGCATGGCCCGACGTTCGAACAGGTCTAGTCTGAACCCTTAGATAGGCTACGGTTAGCAAGGATTGATCAGACATGGTGATTGGACTCACAATGTGGTTATTGAAGACAGGGGCTTCGACACTCGCAATCAAACTGGCCACCAGACGTGGCAAAAAAATCAGATAGATCAAGGTAAAGGGAGCGTCACAAAGAGTGAGGCAATCGATGTTGCACAGAAGGAGGCATCATGCCGCTTCAGACACATACCGTGTGTGCATGTTCGCCCAAGGTGCGGCATGTAGCCTTGCATGGATGAGTGTGCACTGGCGTGCTGGAAAGCGTTTCTGATGGCTCAAAGATTGGATATGAAGGTGGAGAATTTTTTCAGGGATGTTTTTTACCACCGGTGGACGTCCTTGCGGTCTATAATGGAAACGACGTAATGTTCATGGCGTATTGTGGCGCATTAGCCCGAGCTATAGAGACGACAGCCTGCAATGTTGGGCGTCGCTCAGTGGGTCGTGGGCGCTTTGCATCCCAATGCGGTGTGCGCGCGAGGCCACGGGCAGTTGGGCTGAACACACGCAGCAAGCGCACGTGGCCCAGTTGAAGTCGCTAGTTTGGAGGGTAGCCCCGGAGGGGATGCGCATCGCTCGCGTGTGGGCCCAGGCGCAGGAGCCAGTTCACCGGGATAGTTGCGGGGAGAAGCGGCCCAGCGAGGCGGCTGACCCAGACACAACACGTGTAGGTCATAGGCCATGCCTCCCAAGTAGCCTAAGCGGCGACTCGGCGTGGAGGTCCAGGTGAGTTAGTGGGCCTAGGCCATGGATGTAGACTTAGTCAAACTACGTTATCAAATATCGTACCTTCTGTGTAGTTCAAATCTAACTCGACGTCCAATTTTGCTAACACGCAGGAATGCTGCTCCAACAAACTCCGTATGCCTTAATAATAATTCGTGAAAATGACAGGCAGGAATGCTGCTCCAACAAACTCCGTTTGCCTTAATAAATGATTCGTGAAAAATTGTTCGTCGCCTGAATCACATGTCGGATGTATCATGAACCACAGTAGCATGGTAATCAATCGTACTGAGTTCAGAGAAGAGATGCAGAAAGCGATCGTACAGTGAGGAATAAAAGCCAGGATGCAGCAACCACCCCTTGTCGAAATTAGCTACGTGTTTCTGTCCGCCACGTGAGTGCACGAGGCATCTGGATCGATCGATCCTAGCACCTGTACGCTGACTACGCTCCAAGAACCAAGTGATGGTGTTCTCATACATATCGTAGATCCAATTCTGAACAACAGACACATGAACTCCAGTGTCCAAAACTCTCCGCGGCGCAGTGTTCCCGATCGGAAGAGGCTCCGCGGCAAGCCTGCAAGCGCGTGAAGTGTTCTGCGAAGTGCGAAGTTAATTACCAGTTCGCGTCGTTGCTGCCACCGACCAGCTTCCGTGCACATGCACTGAACTCAGCGGCGCAGCTAGCATGTGCGTGCAGAGGGAGGACTTGCCGCAGCGTCAGCGATGATGAAGCGAGATCGATCCATGGCGTCGCCGATCGAGGCTCCTGCCGGCCTATCAGTGGGTGAAGGTGAGGTCGCAGAGACAAAGAGGACTAGCGGCCAGCAACAGGGCGATAGTACGCCAGTTTCTTAGGACATTTTATGTCGTCTCGTGTTTTTCATATAAAAGAAAAAACCTCGGACCACCGCATCAATTAAGAATCATAGAACAGTTATAAATGCTTAATAAAAAAAGACAAACATTGTCACGCTAAACCAAGCAGTAAGTAAAAAGAAACAAACTTATATTTGCATAACAACCAAACGATTTAAACAGTTTAATGGTTTTAATGTTGAGAATCCTCACATAGAAGATGATTGACCTTCATAAAATTTTCTGCGATTTTATAAGAGTAATCGATTCTAAAATCTTGTCACAACATCTAAAATGATGTAATGAAAAAGAGTATAATGTCAAAAACAACTAGCCTTAAATCTAATTGATCATAATCAAATGAAATAATCCAAGCTTCACCACAAAGCCGCCCGTTAATAAATCAATGCACCAAGTGACAATCCAATAGAAAAAATCATGTCCCTCAACGGTGTCTATAGCAAAGTAATGACATCCTATGAGAGCCAACATCTAGATCTAATTGTTTCCACTCATTGTTGACTCCACCTACATCAAATCTACGGACATTAGACATAACAACGATACGTACGTCCACAAATAAAAAACACCCTTCAAACCTTCATGGCTCATATGCATATATAGTTGCAGCATGTCTTTTATGAACGAAACATCGTCTATTAGAACCTACCGTCGTCTCGTGTTGCGCTGCTACGTTTATTAAGCAAGCAATAACTGAACTGAAGGTAGCTACATCGATGGTTACCACGCTAACAAATCAGTGATCTCATCACGCCAGAACACAACAGCACCTGAACTGCATACTCGTTCCATGGCGAGCCAGCACGCGCTACTTGATTGCAATATTCAAGATGGAGAACACGCCATGATCTTAAAATTCTATGAAGCTACACAAGGGGTAAGAGTTTTTTTCGCTTGTTAAATCATGCGGTTCATGCCCGACGCCTCTTCGAGTGCATGCTGAGAGCGTCAGCCTCAAGGACGGTTCATTTCTGGCCATGCCCCAAATCAGAGGCGAAGTTCAGATCCTAAAAATTAAACAGGCTTACGTGCCGCCTCTATCTGCGACGCACGCAGCATGTAATCCTGCAGATCAGTGAGCCTTAACGCCGCTCATGTTAGCAGCCCCGTACCTCGCTGCTGCCATCTCCGGCCGGCTTCCATTGTTCCATCACCCGTACGTACTGAACTCGGCACGGCAGCACAGCCAGCGCGCGTGCATGTCCATGAAAAGGACTAGCCGTAGTGTCGAGTAGAGCAGCGTCAATTTATCGAGAGAGATCGACGCCATCTCTTACGCCGATCGATACTGCGGCGACGACGTACATGCATAATGGGTGAAGGTTGCAGCACTCATGATTCATGAACGGAGACCAGCGGCGACGGTGCCGGCGGCCCCCTACGAGAATCCAATATATTTTCATCGGCTCAAAACGAATGAAAATAAGATATATTTTTTTATCGGTTTAGGGTTTATTCTCGTCAGTTTATATGATTATTTGACTCAACTATTTATCTACTTATTTTTCTTGGTTGACCAATCTGGTTAGACAAAAACGTTGCATATCGTCGGTCACCAACAAAATTAGGTTTTTGAAGGCCGGCGCCAACATGGCGTATTCACACGGACAAACATATGGCAGTGTGAGCAGCACGCCACCCCGCATGCATGCCCAGCTTCAATGGATCGCGGCCCGTGTTACCCTTGCGCAGCCCGGCCGGCTGCCCGGTGCTACTGACTCGTTGCCTCGCCGCTGTGGCTCCGTTTGGCGAGAAAGGAGAGATTCGCGGGCCGTCCTTGCGAATAGGATGCTACTTTTAGTGGCCTTCTTTTGTTTCTGTCAAGGCCCACCCCTAGCACGATTTAAAGCCCAAATGGCCCAGGAATTGCTCACGATTTGCCGAGGTGACGACGTGCATGAAATCAGAGAGTAGAAATTCCACGTTAATCCTAAGTATAAACTAGCGCGGTGACTCAAATCATTTATGTGAGTTAAAATTGTTAAGTTATAGTAATGTCGCACGGATAATGACAACGCTAGCGCGTTGTTATATAGATAGAAGATATCAGCCACAATTAAATTTAATTCAAGATGTACACCACTAATCTATTGCAATGGTTGATGTTGATTTTTCTGTTGAATTCAACTAAAAACATACTGATCTATCAATTCAAGATCCATTACATTGATGGTCTGTATTTTTTATTCAATTAATATGAATATATGAAGGCTTTAATTAGAGCATAATGGTGGCATGGTTGTCTATTTTCTTTTTCTTTTCTTTTTGCCTTGTCGTATGCGGGATGAACACGAGTACCATCTTGATTTTGGTTGACTATTAGTCGCCATCTCCAAATCTTGCTCTTTGAGCTTATAAATTTTGGAGTGTTTGATTTGCAGTAGCTGTAGATATCTTTGTAAGTTCCCACCGAGTGCTTCCTGCCATATCTAATCATGTCATAAGCTCTTTAGACTTCCAATATCTTGAATCTTATGCCCGCACTATTTTCTTTATTAGCGATGGAGGTTTTCCTTGCTGTTTATCACTTATCTTCTTATTATTACTTACCTTCCAAATTTTTAGATATACTAAGGGTTGCACGAGGTATAACCCTGGTCAAATTAAGGGTTATACAAGGTACAACCCTGGCCCGAATCACACGAGGCGCAACCTTGGTCTTACTAAAACTAAGGGTTGTGTAAAGCACAACCCCGACCTGAACAATGCAAGACAACCTCGGTGTTAATAAAACTAAGGGCTACATGAGGCACAGTCCTGGCCCAAATCCAGAACCAAGGATCTAATCTTACATAATCACTATTATTATAGCTCGCTGAGGGACGATCCCTGAAAAAGGCCATGTCATCGCCTAATCTTACCAGTGACGAGAGATGGACTCATGTTCCAAACCTTAAACCGCTACAATTACTAATTTTGGCCTCCTCCACCAACCGCCTAGTGGCCACTTGCGAAGTAAACTTTGGGCAGAGATTTGTAGTGGCGCTTATATATCGATTTATCTCCTTTTGTCTTGCAGTGGTTACAGCTGGAAAATCCTAGTTCTAGGAGATTGATCTCACTGACACCCAATTTAACGGCCTCGTTGCAAATGATTAAGTTCGATCACCTTGACACGTATGACACTGGGCACACCAATTTGTGATCTTAGTGACATTTTGCCTTTTTTTTCCCCAATTTACCGTCGATTTTCCTATTTTCTATATGTGACTTGACCATATTGCCCTCATGTGGCCCACAAGTCAGTGAGAGAAGGAGAGGGTGCTGCCGTGCTGGGTTGGGGGAGGCAGCGCCGGCGGTGTGCCCACGGCCACTGGAGTAGGAGAAGGGAGGAGAAGGGATGCTAGTTGAAGAAGACGGGGGCAAAATGATCATTGCACTAGAGAAAAACAGTGTAAATCACGGATAAAATTCGAAAAATAGACAAAATGTCACTGAGGTCACAAATTCGAGTGTCCGGTGTCATACGCGTCAAGGCGAACGAACTTAATGTTATTTGGAACGAGGCCATCGAATTATGTGTCAGTGAGGTTAATCTCCCCATACATAACATGCATTCAAAGGCCGTCTTATTTCACAACGTACAGACCGGAAACTTTCTTTCATTGTCTACGTAGATCGCGCGGTGGTTTGGGTTGGCCTGGACCTGCCTGTCGACCTGGTGCCGGTACCCTCCGCAAGAGCTTCTTGAAATCTTGAACGTACGCCTCCGGCGAGTGGCGGTGCCGGACCGATGGCGACTCGGAGAGGGACAGCTTAATTATTCGAGTCCATGTCGGTCGAATCCAATCCGTGAGACCGTGACAAGATAAATAGCAGATCGATGCTGCACACGTACGCATCATCCAGCCAGCACGCGCGTCTTCCCTCACCCAAAACTAGACTAATTACTAATTAGATCGGGTTGCTGCTGCTACGTACGTACGACGTACACGACGGCACACATGGATCTCGAGAACCCTCCGGTGGACGGCGGCGCCGGGGGCGACTACCACGCCATCACGGCGGACTCCGGCGACGGCGCCGCCTCTGGTTCGGTCGACAAGCTCGGCGACCGCGCCGAGCGGGCCCTGACCTCCTGCATGTCCGGCCTCCTCCTGTTCATCGCGCTGCTGCTCCTGTGCCGCGTCTGCGCCTACCCCGTTGGATATGACGCCTTCACCGTGGTGGCCGGCATTCTCCTCGCCGTCGCCTGGGCTGGCGTGATCTACCTCGGCGTCCGGTGGAGGATTCTCTCTATGTTTTTCGATGCTAGATCGTAATATAGGTTTTTTTTTTCAATGTAAGTAATATAGTATGGTAGATCTCCGGCATGTCATTTACATGACAAATATATGTGCGGTATTAAATTGTAATCTCAATATCCTCGACGTAGTAAAAAATAGTATTTTTTTATAAAAAAAGGCCGGACACCCTACCTCCATTTCCATTAACTAGAAACGAAAGTAAACAACAGCGTAACCAGTAGTTTTAGGGCCAATCACAAAACAACCAACGTAGAGGAGGTGACTCAACACCAAGCTCTGCTTTTTTTTAACATGCACCCCACAAGCAAAATAACGTCTGTACCACCACAACGGAAAGGAAACATTACATCAGACAGTGAAGCTAAGGAACAATTTAATAGCTAGACACAAGCAAGAATTCAAACATCATCTTCAGTCCTTCCGCCTTTTAAACTTCTCACTGCCTTGAAAATGCCCTCAATTCCCATTTCCAGAAGCTCTTTATCATCAGCCTTAACCAAATCTATCCAATATTTCAAAAGAGAACAGATTATGTAAACAGCAGACAGGGGGTCATTTATACGCCTCTTATCAAAGCAAGATTGGTTTCTTAGCAGCCACAACGCCCAGCTAATGACCGCCAAACCCATAAACCTCAAGTTTTTTCGATGGTGAATGATACATCTTTCCCATTTCTTATATTGTCCTAAACTTATGGGTATCCAATTCACCCCAAAGCTCTTAGCTAACACACCCCAAGTCAATTCTGCTACATGACACTTGAAAAATAAGTGATTTTGAGTTTCAATGTCATTACAGAATTCACAAATGGGATTTCCTACCCAACCTCTTTTCCTTAGCTGATTTTTGGTCAGCAAGGCATTAGTTTTAAGAAACCAGACAAAGATTTTAACTTTCAAGGGGATTTTGGCTCTCCAAATACCCATCATTTTGTCTTTTCTTTCATTTTTCAGACAGTGCTGATACACAGATTTAACATTGAACTTGCCCTTACAATTCAACAACCATTCAGAAGAATCACTTTTATTGCTCAAGACAATTGACTTAACTTCTCTTAAAATTTTCAACCACTGACTCTGTTGATCTCTAGACAGCCATCTCCTGAACTTAATATCCCAATTCTTTTCAGCGCAATCAGCCACAGAGATCAACTGATCCAAGAAAATATTATAAATATCAGGACAATCTTTAGCCAAAACCTGATCTACCCATTTATCATTCCAGAAACTGGTTTTACAACCGTCCCCCACCTTTCTTCTCCTATTATTTATGTATATATCTCTTATTTTTATCAAGTCAGACAAGATAGGAGAATCAGTATGTTTTCTCTTATATTGAGATATCAAGCCATTCTTAATGTACTTTGCCTTTACAATTTCTTGCCAAAGCCCCTCTTCCATTTCAAGTTTCCACCACCATTTACAGAGAAGACTCACATTCATTACCCTCAGATTTATTACTCCTAGCCCACCTCTTTCTTTTGGTTTGGTAATGTTCTCCATTTACTTAAGTGATATCTTCTTCTGTGCTTAAAAGAATCCCAGAAGAAAGATCTTCTAATTCTGTCAATTTTATCGATCACCATTCTAGGCAACAAAAACATAGACATAGTATATAGGGGCACACTAGATAAACAGGCATTTATCAAAGTTAGTCTTCCCCCTTTAGATAGGATTTTGCACTTCCAGGCACTTAATTTCTTTCTTACTTTACTAATCATGTCTTCCCAGTTGGCAACCAAGTTTCTCTTATAACTGATTGGCACACCAAGGTATTTGATGGGAAAATTCCCAATCTGGCAATGAAACATATCAGCCACCTGTCTAGCTCTATGTCATCCCCATTAATCAACATTACTTCACTCTTGGTAAAGTTTATTTTCAATCCAGACATCATCTCAAAAAGATGCATCAATAACTTGGTATAAAACAAGTTCTTGTGGTCATCTTTAAGAGTAACAATGGTGTCATCTGCATATTGTAAAATAGCAATCCCATTATCTATAAGATCCTCAACCAAACCTGTAATAATCTTTTTCTCTTGGGCTATCTGGAACATTTTACTCAAGCAGTCAACTACCATATTAAACAGATAAGGTGATAAGGGATCTCCCTGTCTCACACCTCTCTTGCTCTTAAACATTCCCCCCTGCTTCTCATTAACACAGATACTCAAAGTCCCTTTACGTAACACCTGCCAAATCCACTCACACCACCTGCTAGAGAACCCCCTCCGTTTTAAACATTGCATAAGAAAGCCCCAATCTACCATATCATAGGCTTTTTCATAATCTAATTTGAGAATCACCCCAGGAGTTTTTCCATTTTTAGTATGATGCAGAATTTCATCTAAAGATAGAACACCATCCATTATATTCCTCCCAGGCAGGAAAGCATTTTGATTTTTACTGATAATTCTGCAGACAAATGCTTCCATTCTCATAGTTAATGTCTTAGCCATCCATTTATATAAACTATTCAGCAAACAGATGGGTCTATACTGTTTGATATTTTCTGCATCATCTTTTTTGGGAAGGAGTATTATCACTCCATAATTCAGCCGTTCAATATTACACTTATCATTGTGAAAGCTTTCAAAACATTTCAAAGCATCCTCTTTTATTATTTTCTAACAAGTTTGATAAAATTCAATAGGCATTCCATCAGGACCAGGTGCCTTATTCTTACACATTAAGAACAATGATTTTTTGATCTCATTCATGCTAAAAGGCTGAATTAGTAGCTCATTTTCTTTAACTGAGACTTTTTCATTCTCCTTCCATACTTTATTTTTAATTCTAAAGCCGCTACCATTTCCTTTTTCCAAACAGACTTTTATAAAAGTCTGTAGCATGCTTCAGCAGATTCTCATCCCCTTGGATGACTTTGTCACCATCTTTTAAAGACTCAATATTCTTTTTCCTTCTTCTACCTTTAGCTATCACATGAAAATATTTCGTACTTAAAAGGAAAAATAATGAAATATCACTGCTTGTGCTCCCATGCATTTTTTTTACCGAACTACCGCATCACTCTCTAGATTGTCAAAACCTTACCTCAAACCAGCGGTGTGTAGTTAAGCGCACCGATTTCAAAGCTACACATGTACCTGATTTCATAGATACTCTCAATACTCAACTATTTATTGTGTTTAAAGGATTTTTTCTAGCTAGGATCTTTTTTTACCAAAGTTGGGTGCTAATTCGTGATGCGTCATGCTCCATGATATTTAATACTACATAATAATTGGCACTTGACAAAAACTTGATACCTAATAATTCAAGATTTTGTTATTTTGTTTTGTTTTTCTTTTTTCGTTCATCTTTGGTTTCGACCACTGGATACCTCCGATATCCGACCCAATACCCCCGACTAGATATCACCCTAATAATCGCATGTTACTTCAATGAAGCTTGATGATACCATACTGATGCTTCAATGAAAACTTAATGAAACATGCTGATACTTCGATGAAACTTAAGGATACCCTCAATTTTCAAACTGACACACGACGATACCTCAATGCTCACACAGATACACAATGATACCCTCGATAATCGATCCGTTGCCCCAACCTGACACCCTCCCATTTTACCATTTGTGACGTATTTCTAAAAGATTGGAACCATGCTACGCTAATTCTGTAATCAATTATTTTAACGAAGGCTGGAGTTCGTGTTAGTGTTCGGTCATTGCTCTCTCCTACCAGCTTCCATGGAATCTAAAGCTTGACTTGTAGTTCTACCATTAGTACCCTGAAATGAACCGTTCGGCAGCGAGTCATGGCGATCCATGGATGTGGCCTGCGCTTGGTTCTCTCCCTCCGGGTTTAGAGCGTGCCGGAAGTACGCGTGAGGCCATAAACCTGCAATGGAACAATGCAAAACTATTAACAATCTTTACAAATTACACGACGGCACCCTGTATCTTTTAAACAACATATGAAGTTACAGTAGAACTCCCGAGTCCCGATATATGGCGCAACCCTGCTACAGAAAATGGAAAATGGCGTGTCATTCGAAAAGGGAAATTCTTGGGGACGGGATCCCGTCCGGGCGTCGGCCCCCCTCGCGCGCTGTGCAGAGGAGGAAGGAGGAATGAGGAGGGAGGACGCGCGCTGTGCAGAGGAGGAAGAAGGGAGGAGGAAGGAGGAAGGAGGCCTACCTCGCCGCCGTCGAGCTCGCCGTCGCCGTCGTCGACCTCGCCACCGGCCGTTCGGGTTAGGGTTCGGGGTGGTGTTCAGGTTTAGATTTGGGCCTAGGAAGGGGACGGCATGGCGGTGGGTGGGGTTCGTCGGGGGCGGCGGCGGAGGCGGCGGTGGCCGGGGCGGAGGAAGGAGGCGGTGGGGGCGGCGGAGGGACGCGGAGCACCACCGGGGCGGAGGAAGGAGGCGGCGGGAGAAGGGGAGCTAGCGAGAGAGCAAGCGAGGGGCGCGGGGGGCACGTGGCGCGCGGGGGACGATCCCGTCGGCCGACGGGATCCCATGCACTAGTCGCCCCCTTCGAAAATTAGCTGGTTCTCTGAAACTATTTCAACTTATCTAGCTCTGTAAAGAGCCACATAGGCCTATAATCATTCCATGCCAGAGCCGCCAGCCCACTTAACTGACACAGGCAGCAACTTTGCCATTTCTCTCTAGAGGCATAACGCTGTCCAAAAGAGGTAACAAAATGCTTGGCCCGACTGTCCAAGGCAGGAAGCCAGGAAGATAGAGGAAAGGGAAGTGAAAAGACAATACAGTAGGTGCATTCCGTTGTTCATGCAGTATAAAACCATCATGTTTATAAATGACATTACGGGAGCTAACCTAAACGGTGCTCTCATGAGGAAGTTCAATTTGATACTAGATGCTCTAGAGCTGAGGGAGATCGATCTTAAAGGAAAAAAGTTCACTTGGCGGGGCAACTTGCAAGGAAACAATGCAGTAATGACAAGAATTGACAAGTATTGTTGGTTGCTTTGTAGTCCCGACTAATCTCAGATCACTCGCCACTATTGCTCTCGTCGTGCGTCCCGACGAACAAGTTTCGTGGTTTCCGATTCAATAGTTTTTGGCCTAGGTTGCCGGGCTTCATCGAGGTGGTCAAAAGCGCCTGGGAGGTGTGTGATGTGCCACACGGGGCGCTACATCGGTTAGCCTGCAAGTTAAAAAGAACAGCTAGGGCCCTAAAGCAATGGAGCAAAAAACTTATCGGCCCGTTGAGGCTCCAGCTTGCCATTGCAACAGAAGTCATTTTTAGGTTTGACAAGGCAATGGAGGAAAGACATCTATCGCAGGCGGACCTGGGCTTGTACAAGGCGTTAAAGAACATGATTCTAGGCCTTTCTGCTGTCGAAAGACTAAGGATGAGGCAACAAGCAAGAGTGAAATTCATTAACGAAGGGGATGCAAATACGAAGTTTTTCCATGCGAGCGTTTCCATGGTTCAGGGTCATAACAGGATCTCACACCTGCACACTGACCAAGGAGTGCTGTCTGCGGCCAATGACATTGAGGATAGGTTTTTCTTGCACTTCGTTGACCTCCTTGGTTCGACAAAGGACAGGTCGCACACCCTGGGTTGGGATTTACTGCAGCTCCCAGGTGAAGATTTACAAGATTTAGAAGTGCCTTTCCTCAAGGAGGAGATCCATGACGTTGTTCGACATCTTCCGTCAGACAAGGCTCCGGGCCCCGACGGATTCATTGGACTTTTCTACAAGTCTTGTTGGGAGATCATTAAGGCTAATTTGATTACAGCGTTGCAAGATCTTTGGCATTGTAGGGCTGATGGCTTTGTGAATTTGAACTCTGCCCATATTGATTTAATACCGAAAGGGCAAGGCGAGCCAACCCTCGCCGCCTTTAGGCCGATTAGCTTGATACATAGCAATGGAAAGTTGTTCTCAAAGCTACTGGCGAACAGATTATCAAGGCATTTAGAGAATTTGATCTCCCCTTATCAGAGCGCTTTCATTAAAGGGAGATCCATCCAGGACAACTTCCTCTGGGTTAGGTCGAGCGTCCAGCACTTGCATCGGAAAAAAGTGCCTTCGCTGCTTATGAAGCTCGATATGCAAAGGGCGTTTGACTCGGTTAGCTGGGAATACCTCCTAGAGGTCTTACAGGCTTTTGGTTTCGGCCAGCGTTGGAGAGACTGGTTGGCCATTCTTCTAGGGAACACTACCTCCTAGGTCCTGCTTAACAACTCGCCAGGAAGGCCACTTGTGCATCGTCGGGGTCTCAGGCAGGGGGATCCACTTTCACCGATGTTATTCATTCTGGCCATGGAGCCGTTAGCTCGCCTCCTTCACTTGGCAAAGGATAGAGGAGTGTTTCAGCCCATTCCTCATAATCTAGCGAGGTTGCGGGCCTCGCTTTATGCAGATGATGTAATGGTGTTGATCACGCCAGACGCTTTGGAAGTACATGCCCTTACTCAGATGTTCAACATCTTCCAAGGAGCGACAGGCTTGGCAGTTAATTGGGCTATGAGTGAGGTCTTCCCAATTAGGTGCGACCAATACACTGGGTTTTGGTTGCAGGATGAAAAACCAGCACAGGTCAAAGAGTTCCCTTGTAGGTATCTCAGTCTGCCATTGAAGCCAACTAAAATCAAGAAGCAGGAGGAGATGAATCTCGTTGAGAAGGTCAGGCGTAGGCTTGCGACTTGGAAGGCCAAGCTCCTCTCTAAGGAAGACCGCTGGTCCTCGTCAACTCCGTGCTAACTTCGTTGATTGTTTATCACATCATGGCCTTTGAGCTAAGCAAGTGGGCAATTAGAAAGATTGATAAAATTAGGCAGGCTTTTCTTTGGACTGGAGAAGAAAACTGTCATGGCGGAAAGTGTTGGGTGAACTGGACGTCGGTGTGCGCAGGCCAAAGGAATTAGGGGGGCTGGCATCAAGGATTTCGACCGTTTTGCCTGTGCTTTGCGCCTACGGTGACTATGGCATGCTTGGGACTCCCTGCCAAAGCCTTGGGCTGGGGCAACACCTCCATCCCCAACAATGGATATCATGCTGTTTCGGGCGGCGACTGAGCTCACCTTGGGGGATGGATCCACGGCCTCGTTTTGGACCTCACCTTGGTTACATGGTTCCTCTCCGAGCGAGGTTGCACCTCTTTGCTATAGGCTTGCAGAGAGAGAGGATATTTCATTAAAGGAGGCGCTTACAGACGGCCGATGGATGATACCGTTAAGGAAAACTCTACGTCGGAGCAGGTCCGCGAATTCATCACGCTTTGGTCAGGTGTGCAGCAGATTGAATTGCTTCCAGGGGCAGCTGATTCCGTCCACTGGAAATTCAACGCCTCAGGTTTGTACACAGCCAGATCTGCATACTCTTTGCAGTTCATCGGCTCTTCACAGGATCATGACTTCGCGCGCATTTGGACTGCTAAAGTGCAAAGGAAATGTCGTTTCTTCTTCTGGGTGCTACTCCGTGAAAGGTTATACACCACGGATCGCTTAGCCGCAAGAGGTTGGCCATGTAACACCACATGCGCTCTTTGTGGTGAAGAGGATGAAACCCATAAGCACCTGTTTTGGGAGTGCACATTTGTTAGGCAAATCTAGCATGGAATGGCGTCTCTACTTCACTTCACAAAGGTAGATTCGCCATCTGTTGTCTCCATGGGTCACTAGTGGGATGAACTGTCGGGAAACAAGGCAGTTAGGAAGATTGAAGATGGAATCATCGTTGCCATATGCTGGAACATATGGAAGGAGCGAAATGCTAGGATTTTCTAGCAGGAGGATTGTTGGTCGGATGATATTTTGGTTAAGATTAGAGGTGACCTATTGGTAGTGTAGTTGGGTTCCGGTCGCCTAACCGGCGTTGAGTGTGGGGTGCCCTCGCATCGTGTGTTGACAAACTACTATCTGTATTTGTTTCTTCTTCCTTTGAATGAAATTGGCAGCTCGCCTTTTAAAAAAAAAAAAAAATGACATGTTTATATATTTTGGTGGACGTTTATGAAAAAAATATAGTTTTTCACTTGTGGGTTAAAAATTGCCAATTCGGGCAAATCTTGGTCAAAGCTACCAAATTTTGGTAGGGCATGTGTTGGCTCACATTGGACACAAACCAAACACTAAACTTATGCATATTACGAACAATATATCAAGAAAACTTAAGTTGGCAGCAATAAGTAATTGAAGCTAACAATATATCAAAACCAAACATAATTTTTTGTGAATTGACGGGACAAAATTATTAATTTCTTTGGAGTCCTATATGGTTAGCAATCTACATAATTTGGGTGCCAACCATTCCATTTCTAATGCAGAGCACGAAAAACTTAAGTTATCCCCTGGTAATTGAAGCTACTAGTAAGTAGTAAGTATCACATACTTAATACAATATAATATCAGCGAAATCAAAGATGGATGGAATTGAATTTTACTCTAGGATAAGTAACAAATCATACCATTTTCATCAGATGGCAGAGGAAAAAACTGCAGGTAGCAAAAAGAAGCAACCACCAGTCCTACAGAACCTCTAAGTTAAACTCTCAAGAATGAAGTATAGAACACGTGTTGATTTGGGACATAATTTGTATGTGTAACACTGTCAAACCTACCTAGAATTCCACCGATAAACACATCTTGCCAATGATGCCAATAGTCATCTACTCGAGAAACTGCCACTAAGGCTGCAAGAAGCAGAGGAAGGACAATAATGCAGAGTTTTGCAGCATGGCCCCTTCGATCAAAAACTTTGATTTTACCGGCCAGATACCATGACAGGAAGCCAAGGCCAGAAAAAGAACCTGAGAAAAAATGAATAAGGGTCATCCACCACAAGAACAGGTAGTATGTAAAAGCTCCTGAGATCTAGAATATGAGCAATCCTACATGTTAGCCATGCTAACTTAACAACCACGAAATTTTGTATTACTGAGGTAAATGTGAAAGGGCAGACATGTTTTCACTTACAAGAACTATGGCCACTTGGAAAGCTCTTGTAACCTTCTTTGATAACACTAGCCTCACCATGACAGAGGACTCCTGTGGTGATGTTGTCGTAAGCCTAAATGACAAGTAAAACCATAAAGTTCATACGCGGGTCAGGTGCAAGGACCCTACCAAATTACAATAAAAATTCAACTAAAAGCCAGAGCTTTACAGGCACTCCATCAGGAAAACAGCGCCAGAAGAAATCTGGTCGTGGTCGACCAACAGCATCCTTCATTGCATCAGTTAAAACCGCGGTGATAAACACTGAAAATAAGAGACCTGCAAGGAAATGCTAGATTTAATAATATGAATAGACTAGCACAAGAAACATGCAAGTAAAAATTATGAAAGTACCTAAGATGGCATGATGCAAATCATACACATTCCTCCTTTTAAAGTATATTCCGGCCATGATGAGCATAGGTCCAATTATACCAATTATCTGCGTAAGCATGTTTTTTCAAGAAATGGTACTTGAAAAAGATTTATGGAAACCAACATGGTTACACAAGAAGGGAAAAATATATACCGGCACTGCCCAAAATGGCACTGTGTTGTCTTTCATGGGGTATCTGAGATCTGTCATCATATCTGATCCAATAAAACGATGGAATGGTTCTATAAAGTTTAGCAATCCAACTAGCACGGCGAGAAGAACCAGCACAATCCAGTCATACATGTGTACTCGTGCAACTTTAGATCCATGAGATGTTATATAGGGAGGAGGAGCTCCCAGACGAATGGGTGCTGATGGCACTGGCATCTCCTAAGTCCTGCGTTGTTAAACAACAGAGGCAACATGAGCGATCCACACAATATACCAGAGGAGTATACTTTTACGCCAGTTTATGGAACAAACTACAAAATTTCTACTATCAATTATAAAAGAGTAAAGGCTATGTATGAACAGCATGGTGTAGGGGATAACTGGAATCATCGGCTCATCACTGATCAATTCCACGTGATTATGCGTTAGTTACGCTTAAACAGTTGCATTTTCATCATCAAGTGGCAACTGCAAGAAACAAGGAGCAGCGCCACCGCTTCCTGGGCTCTTGGCATTTGGCAACCCCTCCTAGCGGCAACAGTCACATGGGAGCCATCTATATTTGCCGCTCCTAATTCTTGGGATCTTTCGCGCGAAAAGAAGAGAGACTAATCTCCGCAACCTCGCAGAGTGGTGGCGAGACATCAAACCTTTATCGAAGCTAGAACGGCCGCTTCGAATTGGCTCCTCTCCTCAAGAAGTCAGTGGCATCCGGGCGTTGCTCTTCTCCAGCTCCCCTCTCTCCTTCCCCCAGACAAAGACACAGGCAGAGCTGCAAGAGAAGCCGAAAGCGAAGGCGATCGATCAGTGTGATTCAGTGATCACCTCACCCAGAACAATCAAAGCAAAGTACAGAAGCACAAGATCGATGTGCCAGCGTAGGAAGACCTTGCTACGGCCTCCCCAGCTGTGGCGGTGGACACCACGCGACGGGGGCAAGAGCAGAGTCGCCGGGAATCGAGTCGCCCTCGCCCCCCATGCCTGCGGCCGGTCTACAAATAGTCGCAGGCTCTCAGGGACTTCTACGTACGTCGGCTGGCTGGGTCGACGGAAGGGGAGGGAGGTGGATGGGTGGAGGAAGCTGCGCGCCGCCGGTTCATGAATGGGAGGCGTTGGAACGCGCGGCGGACGGCGGTTGGGTCGTGGAAATCGTGGTATCTCATCGTCGTATCCGTATCCCAAAAGCGTATCGGTGGTGCTCGCCACTCGGATACCTGATATTCCCTCGGTCCTGAAATATAAGAATTTATTGACTTTCTGTTATCCCCTTTGACCATTCATCTTATTCAAAAAAATTAAGTAAATATTATTTGTTTTGTTGTGATTTGCTTTATCACTACAGATATTTTAAATATGACTTTTGTTTTTACATGTTTGCACTAATTTTTTTCAATAAGACGAATGGTCAAAGGGGACAACAGAAAGTCAATAAATTCTTATATTTCATGACGGAGGTAGTACTTTCCAAAACCGTCGTATCCGTATCCCAAAAACATAGTATCTGTCCCCCAAAAATGTATCGGGTACTTGGATACCCGGATACTTCCCAGAACCGTCGTATCCGTATCCCGAAAGCGTATCGGGTACTCGATACCCGGATACTACTCAAAACCGTCGTATCCGTATCCCCGAAAGCGTATCGGGTACTCGGATACTCGGACACGTGTCAGATACGTATCTATTTATTTTCTTTCTAGAAACTCGTAAGAAAAGAAGTGAGAAATAGGATTGGCGAAGCATCATTTCCTCCGCTCAAGGAAAATCAATGGCGAAGACTGACAACCAACACCGGTTGATATTACGGTGCCTCTTTATCTCGTGCTTGCGTATAAAACTATGGTGATTGGTGCAATTTCATGACTAAATTTACATGGGGAATCAATCGCTATGGTTTTTTCTAGTGTTACGGTTCTACGTATTTTTTTTCGCAATTTTTCTGTTTTTAATACAGTAGATGTGTATGGAGTAGTTGATATAGACTTTTTTTAATATTTCTATTTCATTTTTTTTATTTGGTATAAACTCTTTTCTAGTTTTGTATGTGACATGGATTTTTTATTATATTTATTTCATTTTTATCTTTTTCAAACTTTTGTCTAGTATTGATGTTGACATGAACGCTTTTATCTAAATTTTTATTTCAATTTTATCCATTTATTTAGTTGATATTGATTTTTTTGTTATAACTTGATCGACCACTGTAATCGATGTTGGAGAATTCCTTTTTCATTGATTTACATGGAACTTTTCCAAGTTTGTAATCTCCAAAGCTTCGAGACAACTACTTCTCATGTCTCCAAGTTGTCTTCTCTCTAGGTTTTTAATCTTCGAAATGTTTCAATCTGCATAGCACATAGGTGTATTCTCCCGCAGGATTGGACTTTTAGCATTAATAATGAGGCTAGGGTTTCTAGCCCTTGTAGCGTCGTGATCCATTAATTACGAGGGTTTATAATATTTGTTGCATCTTGAACAGCACAAGTGCTATACATCTGCTCTTCTTTCTGGTCTTTCGATTTATAATGATGTGTAGGTATCTCATTTCTAGCATTTCGGAGTGTTTTTTTTATTACAATCAAATATTTCTCACCATCTCCAACTCTATCTGGGCTTCTAAAATCTAGGTCATTATGATCTATAGCAGCATTTGCAGACATCTCCTCTTTTATATTATTAGCTCTCTCAACCCGTGATCTACAATAGCATTAGGGCCTTGTTTGTTTCGGACTAAATTAAATTAAATTAAATAAATATTTGTTATTTTTGTATAAACCAAATGATGTAATGTTTTGTAGTCATTTTTGTGGGGTTTTAAATACTTCTTCCTAAAGTTTGTAAAATATTTTTTTCATAACTTTTTGAACTCGTTAAAACGTATTTTAAGGGGATCACAAATTTGCTACAGTAAAACGCAACTCAACATTAATCTGAAACAAATAAGGCCTAGACGTAACCTCGATGCCTCCAAATTGTACGCTGTCTAAAAGGCTTTTATCTATGGAGTATGCTAGTACACCAGTATATAGACATTTCCTTTCCAGTATCTAGATCAATGAATTTGATTTGACTAACGTACGTTGCATGGAATTGAACATGAAACTCTTGTAGTTCCAAAGAAAACTACGTAGATAGAGACGATATTACAAGTTTGCAGTATTCTTTATTCCAGTTACTCGATAACCGTTGTTTGGACATCGGCAAGAAGCTACTTCCTCCGTCCCCCAAAAAAAAATATGGTTCTAGTTTTATCCTAAATCAAAACATTTCTATATTTGAACATCAATTAATAGAAATTCATATAGTTTAACAACATAAGATTTATGTTTTTAGATTCACCATGAGAAATACTTTCATAATATATAATTCATATATTTTTAAACTATACTAATTTCTGATAATTGATAGTTAAAAGATATAAATGTTTGACTTAAGATAAAACTAGAACAATATTTTTTTTTTGGGGCAGAGGGAGTAGCCGTTAGTATTAATTCTGCGAGTATCCTTTGAATTATTGTCTACTTGTACCAATGTGAGCCATGACCTTCCAAAAATTGCGTACTTAAGATCATGATTGGAATCCAGCTATACCCATAAGAGCATGTACAACAGTACACCTCAGCAGTCTCTAAGCCATCATATAAGCAATGCCACATCAGCTAGTTGATGAGTTGTAGAAGAGAGAGAGAGGAGAGGGAAGAGGGAGCCGTCGCTCCGTGGGGAGACGACGCTTGCATCAAAACCAAGACGTAGCGACGGCGTGCAGACGACGCAGCGACGACCCCCAAAAAGGTATTGATCCACTACGCCTAGCCCCAACCGCTCCCGCTTTCGCCCCAAAAAAATCTAACTCCCACCTCTGCATCTTCGCTCAGGCCGCCGCCGGTCACCTCTCCGCCGTGCACGCCTCCGCCATAGATCCTGCACCGTTGGGCCTCTATCCTTCAAGGTCCGAACTGTCTGATCTTGGCTCCACGGGAGGGGCGCTTTCTCCAGTTGCTTCCACTCAATCAATTCTCCTGTGTACACTTCCCACAAATTTTGATTCTTTCTTCTCCGTTTTGATCGGCCGCGGTGTGTGCTTCAGATTCTTATTTTCCTGGTAAGTCCGTAGCTTTATTCATCTCTAGATTTCTATTGCGTTTGGGGTTAAATGGGGTTTATTGGATCTTGATTTAGGGGGCGGTAAAAACTTACAATGGGCATCTTACTTGGTCAGGATAGTAACCTGCCCGGTTGGAAGAGCAGATTTTGTTGATTATCTCCATACAATGTAAAATGCAGGAAAAACGTAGTTGTATGCTATCAGTTTATATCTTTCATTAGAAAACACTAGTTCCTCTATGTAACTGAATTTTTCAGGGCTGCTATATGACTGAATTTTTCAGGTGTTGGTAAACTGAACTATGTCCATTTGGCTTCTATAGGACTGAATTTTCGATGTTGATTGATAAAAACAGAAATGATATGTACTTCTTCTCCATAGTACTTAGATCGATGTGTGTGACACTAATTTTGGTTAAATAACGGGATCAG
The DNA here is from genome assembly GCA_005191435.1 of Raddia distichophylla. Lineage (NCBI taxonomy): Eukaryota > Viridiplantae > Streptophyta > Magnoliopsida > Poales > Poaceae > Raddia > Raddia distichophylla. Next base: position 272,161 of record SPJY01037954.1, on the reverse strand, counting down.
CCAATTGGAAGAGAAAATCTATTTTCATATGTAAATGTAGTCGGCAGCAGTATATTTGATTAGATTTAATTAAGTTGTGATGTATGCATTGCTTATATGGCTGAATAGATGGGTCATTATATTTTATTTTAGGTTTGAAGTTTGACCAAGTTGCTCAGATGGCCGATCACCCATCTCCATCAGATACACAATGCCCATGTTTTTAAAAGACTGGTGACCCCCTTCCAATAAGAGTGTGTGTATATTGGTATGTGGTTCTCTTGTTGTTAAAAGTCTGGTGAGCCCCTTCCAATGGTATATTCTGGAAAATTTCAGATCTCTCATGACCATAGCTATTTGGGCTGCATTGAGGTTTTCTTTACTATTTGCTGACACCTTGAGATGCTACAATGAAGGCGGCTTCCTTTTCTTTCATATTTCTTCTAATTTCAGGTAGATGCAATTTATGAGTTTCTAATATAATACAAAAAACAAAAAATGATATCATAATAGCCAATGCAGATATTCTTATACTTGAAGAATGATGATGCTCTTATAACTAGGTACCATAAGGAGTATAGATGCAAAGAGCACTGTGAAGAGGCATTTAGCAAAAGCTTCAATTTCCTGCAATGAGCAAGTGTTTTTAATAAGTCAATTCTCTAAATTAGTTGGCTAAGTATTGATTGTACTAGCATGTTTGCATATGTGTTAAGTTCATGTACCTTGTGTCTTGTGATTATAGATTTGATTCTTTCTATTAGTTGTTGTGTGTTTATAGCATCTTTTGAGGCTGCAATTCAAATAGCCTTGTAATTTTTGTTGCTAAAATTATCGTATCTTGTTGTGACAATAATCAATTATTCATGGCCTATGTACCTGTGCCAAATGGGAGATAGTTCAGGATTTTTTTTAAAAAAGAAAATTATGAATAGAGGCATATATCCTTATATCACAATACTTTGATGCCATACAATACGAACATCTCTCAAAAGTTCGAGTTCTAAGGGAGTATTTTTTCCAGTGCTATGGATGCAGTGAAATCATAATGTATCAACTTTATTATCGTGTGCCTCGATTTATGTTTTCCTTCTCATCACTTTAGTTCCGTTGCAAAGCACGGTCAATGTACTAGTTATCTCTAATTCTAAGATTAACTAATTTCATGAATGATTAATTAATTAATTTAGATTAGAGCGGCGACATTGGTGAGTAATTTTGGTGAAGTGACGGACGAAGACGAGAGGAAAAGTGAGAAGAAACTCTATTCTCTTTATTATTATTAGGTATAGATATGTGAATCAATTAATTCACAATGCTTGTCTGATACTTCTTTGATACCTCCCCCCCACACACACATACCTCTATCGTAGACTCTTTTCTGGTAAGAAGAGCGGCTCATCTCTCACGTTAAGTCATGTAAAGTAAAAAAAAACCTAAGATGTTGACGCACTCTACACAGTCGACACACTAACACCTAAGCATGTGATGTGACACATATGAGACACCTTTGCAATGCATGAAAAGAGGGCAAATGGAGTTCCACGAAAACCCCTCTATGACACAAATCTCTATCCAAGGGATGGACGAAGATCCTCGATGGTGAACATCCACATGTAGGATAAAATACTTTTTCATACATACATATGTATAAATGTATCCCCATATCTAGTTTTTTTAGAAATTACTCCCTCCGGTCACAGAAAGAAGTCGCCGTTTTGATTATTCGTCTTATTCAAAAAATTATGAATATATAAAAATATAAGTCATACTTAAAATATATTTAATAAGTTAGCTCAAAATAAAAATATTTAATAATAAACTAAACCACAACAAAATAAATGATATTTACATAAATTTTTTGAATAAGACGAATGATCAAAGTTGTGTGTAAAAGTCAACGACCACTTCTTTTTATGACCGGAGGTAGCACCATATTATAGCGTCACCGTATCACGTTTCTGTAACTGTGTCCACGTATCCGGGCAATTGTCTCTCGCATCTTACAGCCGAACCAGCTAGTAGTTTGTCACCATCTCTCACGTTTCATTCGCGCGGATACATCGCCGTCGGCCCAAGAAAGAAAAATCGACGCTACCAACAGGCCCACGCCACTGCCACATTGTGGCCCAATCCTCAAACACACAACATACATTCTCGCTCGCACTGCGCCTACATCACCGGAGATGGCCCAAGCCTAAGCAGCCACCGCGCGCTAACCAACAACGGCAACACGCCAACACAGTTCCGGCGGGTGGGTGATCACTGATCGCTGATCAGCTTCCAAAGCAAGACGCGCCGGCGTGCGTTCCCTCTCCCTCTGCCCCTTCGGCCCTACGAACCATCGTAACCTTAGATAGGTAATAAAATATAATAGAGAAAAATATAGGTGCACATATGGTATTGATTGAAGAGTGGATTATATTGATAAGATAGAAAAAGTTTAGAGATAGCATTGGACATGCCCTTACAACCAGGGGCGGACCCAGGCCCAGAGCCACCTAGGCCGCGGCCCAGGGCGTGGCCCAATAGCAAGGGATACCCCCATGTATTGGGTCAAAACACACAGGCCCAACACTCCAAGTCTCCAACAGGCAACAAGGCCCAGCTAGCTAGCCCAATTAGTTCATCTCTCACCTCTCCTCAGTCACTCACTCACTTCCGTCTCTTCCCAAATCCCAATCCTAATGTCGTGCACCTATTGTCCTGCCCAAGCGCGCCACCACCACCTCAAGTCAACGCGCCGCCGCCTCCTCCTCGAGTCCGCACACTGTCGCCTCGAGCCGTTGCGCTCCTCCAGTGGACGCCCTCCTCCAGTCCTCCACGCTACGCCCCGGCATCCTCCTCGGCTCCTCGCCTCCTCCGAATCCCACGCCAATGCCGTTGAGCCAGTGAGGAATGAAGAATTGAGGTTGATTGGGGAGCATTCCGGCATCAGCATTGGTCGATTGGGTCATTAGGGGGCATTCTGATTCCGGCACCGGCATTGGTCATTTGGCCAATGTAGAGCACATGAGCAGCCAATAAGCACAGGATCAGAAGAAATTGCAGAGCTTATCTCTTTTTTTTTTTTTTAAAGAGGTATTACCCCATTTTCCATTGCATCTCAGAAAAGAAATACAGCGGAAACCATGTTCTGCAATATTACAAACGAGAGGCCCACATGGGTCACGGAAATAAAGACCAGGTCTGAAACTAGATCAACTTTTTATCAGTAAATCCAGACTTGAGACCGAAGAACTAGTAGTTTTTCCACAAATCCAAAACAGGCCAGATTCAGCTACACAATAATCTGTGTCCAAAACACCAAAATATCACAGGACATCTGAGTCAGCACCAACTGATTAATTCAGCAGCTGAGAGGTAGCATCTAGGAGCCGATGACGCTGAAGGCATCTAGCTTGAATCCCAGCAGCCGTTTCTTCCAGCAGTACAGCACCATGGGTCAGCATTTCCTTTGATTCCCCTGCAAATAAATCCGCCCAATATCGCAACACCGCACAAATAGAGTGAATTATTTGCACAGGCGAATTAAATGTTTTCATTTCAAAACACCATTTGTTCCTGGCTGTCCAAATACACCAAATGACAGCCGCAATGCAAGTGCAATAGAAAACTCCCCCAGAAGGCCAAATTGATGAAATCCACTCAAAGTAGCCACACCAACTATTTGGTTTAGTTGCAACTTTAAAGGTGCTAGCTATAATACACCAAATTGAGGAGGCGACCGAGCAGTCAAAAAATTGCAGAGCTTATCTCTTAAAAGAAAAGAAATTTAATTGTTCGGTCCAAGCCTACTCTGAAGAAGACAAGCAGCTTTAACCGGTGGACGAACAACCATCATTCGACTGGAAATGGAGCTGGTATCATGACCCGAGTGCCCCGCAGAGACCTATCTTAAATTTGTACATTGCTTTTCAAATTTTGCTCCTATGTTAGCATGGACATCATTTGTCGTTCTCTAACAATTAAACTAGGCCTGTAGTGGACCCTGGTCTTAGCAAAATCCCGAATCCGTCACTGCGGCTGCTCGCATGCGGACAAGGTGCCCTCGCCTATTCGCCAGCACTATCACGCTAGCACCTCTGCCTCTGTGATGCCGCTCGGAGATCATAGGCTGCAACGTACTGCAATCGTCCCCTCTGCATGGCATGACCTCGAGCTTGTTTCCAGGGAATGTCCCATCCCCATCGGCGTAAAAAGGCACGAATTTTTTGCGCCCATGGAACTACTCAGAGCATCAATCTGTATGTCACCTCTACTCTAAAATACTACTACTAACATATTCTCTATCACCCTCTCAATTTTTTTTTCACAATTTATAATACACTATAGTGTTGTAGGGGTCTTTGATAGCCTATGTATAGATTTGTTATAGTATTATAGAGAGTCTAAACCGAATATGCTCTCAATACTAGAGAAACACTGCATCCCAGCTCTTACCAACAGCAGCAGCCTTCCGAGGCCTCATGGCGGATCAAGGAACCGGGGGGGCGTCCAACGCCCGTTGGAGCCAGCCCAGTCCGACGCTAGCGCTGCTCCATCCAACGGCCAGCGTTAGATCTTGAGACAATCTTTGTTATTTTTGTTTCAACATGTAAAAAATTCAAAAAATTAATAAAAATCATAAATATTCTCTAATGCATGTACATTCCCACATATATTTTTTAGATTGATATACAACATTTATACATCTAGGTTATCCTTAAAAAAAACGTTTATAAAAATGAATATTGGTCATATCGATTTGAAAAAAATATGTGTGGGACCTAACATTGATTAAAGAATATTTATAATATTTATTGAATTTTTGAATTTTTTTACATGGTGAAACAAAAATAACAAATTTTGTCTCAAGATCTAACGCTGGCCAATGGCCAGCGCGGGGCGTTGGATGGGAGGCGCGTCGTCGTCGGACGGCCCCCACGTCCGATCAAGAAATCATCACAAGCTTCACCGGAGAGACCGGAGCGGCGGAGCCTGACGAAGGTTGAAGGTGGCGTCGCCATGTCATGTGGTACACCGCGAAGTCCCTTTTTTTCTCCTCCTCGCGATTCCGTCAAGAAGAGCTCGAAAAATATTCCACCTCGATCATCGGTCGAGCATGTGTGAGTTTTGGACGCTCTCAGAGACGTCCCAACATAGTACAAGGAGCAGGACAGCATGCTTCACGCAATTATGCTCCGTAATTTCGGCGAGGCCACTATGCATCATGATTCATGAACGAGTGTCTCTGCACACCACAGCATGAAGAACAGGCCCCTCTCCAGCATTCCTTACCATTTCTTTTCTCGCCTTTTGTTTCTTGAGGATTTCGAATGCTTGCGTTTTTTGCGGTCCATATAGATTGAGCCTGAGGCATGGTTGCTCATGCAGTAAAAAAGAGAGGAACTGCTCATTGCTCTGTCATCAAGAGAAAAGCATTTCCATATGATGCCTGCTTCGTTGCTGCGTTTTGGCTTGCCTTTTTCCGGCCTTCTTCGCCTTGGAACCTGACAAGCCTGCGGAGTCTCAGAATCATTCCTCAATTCGTTAAAGCGACAGACGGGCACGTTTTTTTGGGCTGATCTGAACGGCTGAACGGTTGAAATGGCTGTACTTTGAGAGCTTCTCGAGAAATGGCTGTACTTTGAGAGCTTCTCGAGATAGATTCGAGATCCAGATTCAGATCCATCTTGTTTGACTTGCCTTTTACAATGTTAGGATATACTTTTGAGACAACAAAAAAAGAACAAAAAAACTAAAGTGTATACTCTTTTTGCATTGAGATAAACTATTAAGCTGTTAAGCTCTGAAGAACTGGCCCTCGGCCTTGTTTGATTCAGCTTAAATTAAATTAAATTAAATAAAAATCCGTTATACAGTTATTTTTGTGAAATTTTAAATATTTTTTACAGCTCGTAAAATAATTTTTTCATAGTTTTTTGAACCCTTAAGACATGTTTTGAGGGGTCACATCATTTTAAAAATAAAGTTTTCAGCAACTTCCAGCTCAAACCAACCAGACCCAGAGCAGGAGACGCTGCCGATGACCCTTGTCATGTTCTAACAATCCGTCCATATTTAAACAGGCCATGATCACAATGTCCTCGTAGCCACTCGACAAAAGACACAAGGCAGATATGATATCCCTTTAGTCTAATCCCGACAGAATGAACAATGCAATGGTATTAGTTTATAGCACTAACTAATTGGGAGTTTTTTAATGTACGTATTTGTTAGCTTATCTACTCTTTTTGGTTATCTCTATTTTCGAAAGGGTAAACTTCTTTATTTTTGAGCCTTTTTTTTTTGGGGTTCTTGAAGCTCCATCTCAAATCTCTAAAAATAAGTCAAAGGCATGCCGCTTCAATGAGCTCCCAAATTTCGGTACTTTGAGCAAATAAAAATATAATAATAAATGGATATTTTTCGCTCAAGTGATCATGTCATTATAAAGTTTGTTTTATTTGGAACTGCCATTACAAAACGAATATTTATATTGATGCCATTCTTTTTGCAACTATTTATCACCGATACCATTGTGTAGCATTTCGGGGGATTTACGAATTATACGCGAGCCAAATACGGAATAAATACATAAAAAGCATGTGGGGCCCACATGTCATAATCTCCCCCTCCTTCGTCTTCCCCCTTCCTCCTCCAACTCTCTCTCTCTGTCAACTCACATGCCGCCATCCGCCGCTACGCTGCTCGCCTCGCCGCCGTGTGCAGGTCGCTGCCGCCGCCGCCATCGCACACCTCACCGGCCGCCGCCTTGGCGCCCCTCGTCGCATCAGCCACGCAACTCACTGGCCGCCGCCGTTGCTGTTGTGTACCTCGCCGCGTGCCACTCGCCGCCGCCGCCATGTCCAGCTCGCCGCCCGCCCATGGAGAAGGAGAGGGGGGGGGGGGAAGAGGAGGGAAGGAAGAAGAAGAAGGAAGAGGATGACTCGTGGGACCCAGCTGTCAGGTGCGTATTTATCACGTATTCGGATTTCGTATATCGTAGAAAATCCCGAAAATCTATGATAATGATATTTTTATAGATTATTGCAAAAAAAAATAATAGCATCAATATAAATATGCGTTTTGTAATGGCAATTCCAAATAAAACGAACTTTATAATGGCATGTATGAAAAAATTCATAATAAATAGATCACCTTAAAACACTAGCACTTAAGCCGCACCTTTGCGAGTACTGTGTGCATAGTGGTAAATAATCAGGCAATTGTTCTTTAGGATGCAACTTCTCGTTAGTCGACTCAAAATGTTCGGTCAATGTCACAAGACATTTAATCAATAAATAAATTTACATATAGTTTGATTTTTGTAAAAAAAATAATTTACATATAAATTTACCAGATATTATGTGTTAAAATAGTATGTAAACTTGCTTACAGTTAAATTGTGCATTTTTTACAACATCGAATCATATATTAATTTAGTTATTTACTAGTGAATATGTTGCTGAGATTTCATCCATTTTTAAGAAACTGATAGAGAGGAATTTCCGTTTTTCTTAACATTTGGCGATTTGATGATCGGATGCTATGGTACAAGTGACAACTGACAAGATGGCATTAAAAAAGCGCCACCCAATTGGAACCCTGAAAATGCAGATAGGAACGGGCCATGCATTGGCATGTACACGTACGTAGGGGGCCCTAACGAGAGTGGAACAAGGTTGCTTTCCCTGGTCACTTGCAGAACGAGATTGGAGATTCCCGTCAGAGACGGATGGCTGCCGCTAATGAGCGGCCTACTTCGAGTGCCTTTCGGTTGGTCGCCCTCGCCGATCGATGGAAAAGGAGAGGCGTCATACGAAGGAAAGCTCAATCCTAGCTACCATATCTCTCTATCTCCCTGATACAATCCTCCTAGCTTATCCAAGAGCTAGCTAGCTTTGGATGCGTCACTAGTAGTATATCTCAGCTTGTTTGGTGATATTAATTTCACTTTGGAGCACTTCTCTTTTTTTTTCTCTGGACATCGGCTGGGTGTTTGCTATATGATACCCATGGATGGAAATGGAATCATTTGTGATCGATCGATACACGACCTACCAACCGTCAGTGTTTTGGGCTCTGGTTGCACCTAATGGTTAACGATGTGAGTGCTTGTCCGATGAGGCTGCCCATAAACAGTAGTATTTGCCGCGATGTATAGTGTGTGCTGTGCCATCCCATTAACCAAAGCAAGAAAAACACCAGCTTGATTCGGTGATTCCTGAACAGGAAGGTTGAAAGCTTCGATCTGTCCGATTTAACTAATAAAGCACGTGTTAAATAAAGACAGGTGATGGTGGTCGCTGGATTATCTATCTCAACAGGTCACAACTACTGGGCAACTCTATCCGGTAAAAAGAGCTTTCTCATTTGGAGGCAAAGACGGGGCACAGACGCAAGGAGCCAAGCAGCAGAGCGAAGCGTCTCCACTGGAATTATTTACCATGGTCGTTTGCACTTTGCAGAAGGCATCTCTGTGGAGATGAACAGGAACGGTGCTTTACCTTTACCTCCATTCCACCGTTGCGCTAGAGGCGATCGCTCACATCACACTGACGACTGACGAGCATCTCTGAGGCAAAAGCGGCTTCAAGCCCTATTCCCTCGTCCGATATGTGCGTCCACTAGAGCAAAAGCAAAGAATAGTTCGTTTCTCCTGGAGACGAGCGTGACGTCGGAATCCAGTGGACTTCTTGATTGAGGAAAACGCTCCATGGTTTAACATGGCGCACCGAAGCCTGCTGACTTTCTCTGCTCAAATACATCGACTTCGGAAACTCCACAGAAAAGGGAGACCAGAAAAACGGTAAGCATCCATTCCGGTAGAAAAAAAAAATCTATATCACACCTTAAACTATGACCATTCATCTACATACAAACCAAGTATTCTGCCCCCTAAAACCACAAAACTGGTGCAAATAACCTCTGTGGTGGTTTTGCTCACGTGACGTGTGACGTAGAAGTCCAATCAGCATCTACGGTCAGCAAAAAATCACTTAAGTATAATTTTCAAAATTTTGTTGTCTCAAAATATCAAAATTTGAATTTTAAAATACCTAATTTTTTTTTAAAAAATAGAGAGAATGGGAGAGAGGACGATGTGGATGCTTAGATGGAGGGCTAGATAGACATTTAACTGCCATATAGGTTGTCACTTCAACGCCAAGCGCTCGTTCTAGTAGTTTTTGAACTTCCCGTGCGAACGACAACAAAATTAGAGGATCTTAAGTTCAAAGAGCCGAGCATAAAAACGACAAAAGTTTAAAGAGCTAGCCGTGTGCGATTTTCTCTTTAGAAAAGAGGGGCGGTCTAAAACAGAGGCAGCTCGAGCCTTGAGCACGTACCTGTATGCTTTGCCCACTTTGACTCCGCGCGGTTTACTAAAATCCCAGCGTTTTGCCGGTCTCGTGTGCGCGCACAGGACGCAGGCAGGATCCAAGGCAAGGCCAAAACGGGCGCTGTGGGCCTGGCGCCTGTACGTGGGCTGTGGGATGGGGGCGCCCATTGCCCCGTCCATGGCCTACCGCGGCGACGGCGAGCCCGCATGCAGTACGTAGCCGCACGGTCGTTCACATGTATTCCGAGACGTGTACACAGTATTGAGGCAGTCAGTGGTCAGTACACACTGTTGTTCGTGGTTGTTCGGCGTGTCTCTATCTCCTCCTTGAAGAACTTTGGTTGACTTGGGTCAATATCCCAACCGTCGACAAATATATATAGCCTAAAAAAACATGTTTAATGGTACTATTTATTTGATGTTGATTTGTAGTATTCAATACTTTAGCAACATGATAGGGAATAAATATAATAAAGAAGAATATAGGAAGAAGTAGGGTCATGATTAAAAAGTAGATAAATAGAAAAAAATAGTCCACAAATGGTAGAGGATCTCCTCCCACCTTGACAAGGTTTAGAGCATGTTCGAAATAGCTGAGATAAGTGAAAAGAATGGCTAGGCCGAAATTTTAAGCTGTATTTCGATAGGTTTTTTTTATAGGATTTCTAAATCTGATCCACTTTGTTTATATTATTTTTAATAGCTTTTAGAGGTGGCTACATGGTAGATAAAAGCTAGACTTCGAAAGACAAAAGTATTTAGCTTTTCAATGACTTAAACTTAATTGTTAAGTCTAAACTTAAGATGAAATGAACATGCTGTTAACTTCTCGTTTGCTAGTTAAAACTATAAATCCGGTGGCAGTGGTTTTTTAATTTTGATAAAATGATAGGAAAATTGTGGGATTAACCAAACAACTGGGTGATTTTCATCACTTCTCGTCGGTTTTTTGTATAGTTTATCAATTTTATGAACCTTTGTCCCTTGGAAATCTGTGACAAAAATGAAAATAAATGAAAATCGTCTAATTAACATGACAGTAAACGATTTTATGTAACTTTTGAGTGAACATCAACCATACAATCACTCCTTGTTACCGATGTATGTTGTAGGGTAACCTCCTTCCGTCGTACTAGTGGATTTGCTATTTGGTAGTCACATGATGGAAAGAAGGGTAGGGTGGTGTTGACACCCAAATTTGGCATAAAAATATGGCTATTTTAGTGGCCAAAAGAGGATGAAAAACTGCATATTCGGCCAAAAAAGAGTTAGATCGGCATATACTCGGACATCTTTATTGGTTGATCGGCTAATATTTAGAAAGGATCATGATTGACTTACATACACATGCATATATGGAAAAGACTAAAAGCCGATACTACTTGACTAATAGATATGCATATGATGGGTGCTTTTATGCAAATCCGTGCATACATGGAGGGGTTAATCAACTAATCATGGTCTTGATTATTAGCTGGTCGGATTACGTATTTATATACATGGAAAGAGAAAGAACCATATTGGTTGGCTGAGAATTGATCGGCTTATACATGGAAAGATAATGGTCTAGTCACATACGACCAAACAAGCATGTACGTGATCATGTATACATAGAAAGAGCATGTACGTGATCATGTATACGTTAGCAGATTCTGGCAAAGGTGAAGCCCACGTGAAGATCAAGCAAGGAAGGCTCAAGCTCACGTCGGCTACAAGGTTAATTAATATTAGTAATAGTATTCGAGTCGGTTTGTATCTAGTCCGTGCTTTGCACGATAAGTTTAGTCCGGTTAGTTATTTTAGATAACTAAGAGATAGAGTCCATGTTAAGTTATCGGATTAGCCGGTACATCATCAGTATAAATAAGAGCCGCGGTGCGGCGTGTAAGGGACCCCTCTCTTTCAACAAATCAATACAATCTACTATTTCGTCTACTTTTATCTTTGTGCCATGAACCCGATCGATCCGATCGTATTGGTGTTCTAAGTACAAATGCCGGCGTCTACTGTCTCGACTAAGATCGATCTTCTCGCCGTCAACTCCCTCGGTAGGGACTGTCTCGGTTCAGTCCGATCTTCTCGCCGTCGGCATCGAAATACTATCTCTTGACGGCATTGCTGCGCATCGCCGTTCGCCAGGAGCAGTTAGGTTTCGTCCGGAATACTATCTCTCGGCGGTATTGCTGCGCATCGCCGTCCGCCGGAGGAGTTAGATTTCGCCACGTTCTATCCGCTCGATGTCTCATTGTTAAGTCGATCATCAGATTATTCCAAGCTATCGGTAAATCGTTATTGCTTCGCCGGCAGCTTGCCTATCGGAAACCTTGCCGATTGCAAAAGGTCAAATCGGCTGGCACGTCCTCGCAAAGCCCAATCCCCTGAGTTCGGCTGTAGTTGGTGCCGGGAAACTCCTTTTCCGCGTCAACAGGTGGAGAAGAAAGGAGTGGGCTCCAGCGATCGAGGCGACTAGAGCATGGAGTGGAAGGCGAGTTGGTAGGGATTGAGAGAAAAAAACATTAATATTGGTTAGGAGGATTAGATAAAAAAAATCTGCATGTGCAAAAACCTTCCTCGTAGGCAACTCTGAAATACTCCCTCTGCCCATTTTATAAGGTGAATTTTAGTTTAAAAAAGTCTTTTAAGCTAGACTTTGGTCAATAATTTTATTATATATTACCAAGTTTTTAAAAATACATTGTACAAAATCAATTTGAAATTCAAACATATTGATACAATTTCTATGTACTAGTTATGCAAAATATTTGACCAATATATGCACATATTGATATAACTTTTGTGTACTAGTGAGGCATAATATTCGACTAATTATTATATTGCATTCTGATTTTTTTTAAAATCAAAATACGCTGGAGGCAGTAACTAAGGCCTTGTTTGTTTTAGATTAATGTTGAGTTGAGTTTTACTATATCAAATTTGTAACCACCTCAAAATACATTTTTAAAAAATTCAAAAAATTATAAAAAATTATTTTACAAACTCTAAGAAGAACTATTTGAAACCCATAAAAATGACTACAAAATATTAGTATATCATTTGGCTTATAAAAATTGACAAATTTTCATCTAATTTAATTTAACTTATTATATTAATCTTAAACAAACAAGGCCTAATACTGACACGGATGACATTGTTTTACGTGTGATTTCCACTTGGTTCTGTTTTCTTATTATTCGAAGCGAAAAGGCCATACTGCGTGGTTTAACGAAACGAATCTCTACGCTGCATTGGTTTAAGCAGCATGGCGCCATATTTAAACATTTTATATGACCGTTTCAGTGGCTCGGAACTCGGAAAGCCAACAAGGCAACAAGTCAAGAACATCCATCGCCTCAAATCCAGGGCCACATCAAATCCGGCACAAGAATTTACCACCTCCTCTCGTCTCCTCGTGCTCCCTTTTTCTTCGCCTCCCTTCCTCTAGTCTCGCGCACACTACACAACAAAGCACGCGCAGGCACACCGCCCCGCGCCTCGCTCCCGCACTGCCATTACTGCCCCCTCACCCACCTCTGGCCTCCCCGGGGCGGCCACGTCGAGAGGAGCGTCGCCTCATGGCTGGCGGCTCGCCCGCGGCGGAGCGCCGGCGGGGGATCCGGCGCCTGCTGCTGCCCCGCGGCGAGGCCTCCAGCTCCTC